>JAFVLL020006331.1:0-48471 GCA_021397915.2 Tor tambroides | reverse complement strand
ATTTGCAGAAACATGCTGTGTGTTACAGTCACACTAGTTCATATACGTTTGTCTGTTTGGGGGGGGTGCAGGGGGGCGGAGTGTGTATATTTTGCACTCTTGGCATTTTAGAGTGTCACCCCTATATGCACTGTTTTTCTGCATCGTGAATGTTTTGTAGATTGTATACAAAAAAAAAAATTCTCTGTATTTTCGTGCATTTCCCATTAATTTCCAATGGTGGTCATTTTTGATCACGAACAACACAAGTGTGACTATTTTTTTTTTTTTACGACCATTTAGCTTTTTCGAATCAAGTCCATGATTTTTTTTTTTTGTGGTCACATAGCGACTGCCATAAAAGTCACCATGTTTCGTACCATTCCGATGAAGTAGCGATTTTTTTTAAAATTCGAAACATTTTTTTTTTTACTAACCAGAGGGTTAGTACTTGACTAGACTTGTTCATCAGGAACAGAAATCTGATGCATTTGCACAAATCAGTTCTTTTGTTGCTTTCATTTGTTATTGCTGTTTACTGTTACATTAATTGTTAAATTATTGTTTGTTTGTTTTTTTTTTCACGAGTCATTTCTAGGTGAATAAACTATTCACATAACATGGTATTTAAATGAATAATACCACTGTATTAAAATCATGGTGATATCTGAAAAAAAATAAAATAAAAACATATTAGTATTTTTTTCCCCAAGTTTTTTCTGGGGTATGTGGTTCAGTGTTAAAGGAAGAGAAATAGATCACCAACAAATAGAAACAGAAGACTGTAATTATATTACACAAAATGGCTCGTATGCACACAATATCCTGTACTTCCTGGTGGATTGGGTGTTAATGATGGCTTTGGTGAGGTTGACTCTTCATCCCTTCAAACAGCAGTTTAACTGGCAGAAGGGTTCATGAATAACAGTAATAAAGACACTGCTGCTTAGCCCAATCAGCAGCAGAATCAAGAACTGACTGAAGAAAGCCGCAATATCCGCGTTGTGTGACCTATGTGTATGTAACTGTAACGTGTGTGAATGCATTCAGTGATATGGGGTAAGAATGCAAACAGAGAATTCAGAAGATACACTGCCAAAAGTAGCTGATAGTAAGGACCAGACTGGGGTTTACCACTTAAAGGAATCTATAGGGATTTACAGCAGTGAATATCATTTAAGACCAGCATTTTGCAGCATTCTGAACTCAAATGAGAATTCCAACCCTAAATTGGAATAGAGGTGGTGTCACAGGTATTCCGTTTTCAAAGACATTTATTTTGAATGAATCTATGGACTTTCTGTTAGGTTATTTGTATTTATGTTCTCTTTTCCTGTGTTTATATTTGTTTCCATAGTTACTGATCATGCTCACCTGCTGTCAGTTATCTAATTTAATGCTGCCTTTAAGTGCACATAGGAAACTTCCTATGTTAAACTTCCATTTGTTATTTACGACGTCATGCATTCAACATAATATGGAAGTAGCTTAAAAAAATGACATTGTGAACAATAAACCCAAATATCTACATTTGAATTGGAAAACATTAATTTCTATCACATGGTATCACAACAAAATGTTTTGTTTACATAAAGCAAACTGTGAATGTTGAGTGATTCATTTGCTACAAACTTGCTTAGTGCTCACTGATCTCTTACATATTATACAGTAGATATATTATAGTTCATAACTTGTGTATCATCTAGAATTTCTAGTTACCCACTTGTAAATATGACTTTGCTTGGCCATTCATGTAGAACTTGTAATTATTTCAATTCCATATGAAGGGCACATAAGTTTCACTCTCTGTTTCTTCAAGTTTTTGGTGGGGCCATTTTTACATTGTCAAGTTAAGCTGTATCATTTTGATTTTGTTTTGGATGAATTATTCTTCTTGTTTTCTTCCATTAATCATGTATATTTTTCATGTGTTTGCAAAAGCTGTGATTAGATCAGCACAGTGTCTCACTCCTTGGACCCTGCAAACCATAACAGTAGCAAGCACAATGCAGAAATTAAATATGAATTTAAATAATATTAAACTTTTATGAATTTCAAGAAAATTGATTAAATTAAATTGATAAATTAAATTATTATTATTATTATTATTTAAAAATAAAAACCAGTATGAATTAAACATTATCATACACAACATACAGGGTATAACAGAGTATATATTTAGGTTATATTTTAATAATGAATATTTCAAATGCCACATAATTACAGTTTCTACCTAATTTATGTATATACATTTTAGTATATGTTATTCATTTCTGATGCTGATATGTTAATCTTGCAAAATTCTCTAATTTACTCCACATTCTGATGTCAAAATTGACTTGTATACAGATTTCAGTAAACAATGCTCAAATGTTGAATGATGCTATATAGCAAATTTAAAATCTGTTTCAGTGGCTGTGTTATTTTGACAGTATAGAAACTGAAGACTTATATGTCTAATTTGATTAAAAATATTCTATGTAATAGGGAATCAATCATAACTAATCAAAATTGATGATGTATTTATATAATCTAATTCCTCTCTTGAGTCATTGTTGCTTTTAATTGCAATTTTAACTTAATTACATTTGAAATTTCAAGCCAGTAATAGGCATGGCTAGTTAAAAAAAATCCACTTCATAAATTGAAAGTGAACCAATTGTGTGTGTATTTTTAAGAAAGAATCAACATTTCAAGCATTTAACCTAAGATGTAACGCGTGAGAATTTCCAGAGGTTAAATAGCAGTCAGGTGTCAGAATTTTGCACAAGCTCTTGAGGGCTCTTGTGTTGATGCAGTTAGGTAGGTAAAGGTTGTTTTATAGTAGCAATGAAAAGACTAGGGCCTGCTGAAAAAGCAGAGTTCAAGGAAGGGTCTCATTGATATTTGTGATATAAAACGGCTGGAGAACTGGTTGTCACAGATGACTTCCAGTGTTTTTATACAGCTGAGGGTAAAGTGTGTGGCCTTCAAATGAAATGGAGAAAAAAATTCAAGAAAAGAAGAAAAAGAAATGGAGCTGTCAAGAGACAAGACAGAAATGCTCAAATGGAAGAGAAAAGTCAAGAGGTGATTGCTAAAAGGATGCGGCTGTCATAAACCTGATCAGAGATAACTGCTTACACACACAAAAGTCGTTAGAGCAAACCTCACGCTGTGAAGCAACACACTACATTTGGTGGGTGGGTGTGTGTGTGTGTGTGTACCTGTTTTTCTATCCCGGTGGGGACTTAAACCTGAATACACACAGACTCATGGGGACTTGTGTCACGGTGGGGACCTAAATTGAGGTCTCCACGGGTAAACAAGCTTATAAATCACACAGAATGAAGTTTTTTGAAAATGTAAAAATGCAGAAAGTTTCCTGTAAGGGGTAGGTTTAGGTGTAGGGTTAGTGTAGGGCGATAGAAAATACGGTTTGTACAGCAGAAAAACCATTACGCCTATGACAGTCCCCACAAGGATAGCGAAACAAGTGTGAGTGTGAGTGAGTGAGTGAGTGAGTGTGTGTGTGTGTGTGTGTGTGTGTGTGTGTGTGTGTGTGTGTGTGTGTGTGTGTTTGTGTGTGCATGCGCAGATGGCATGTGAGAGACAAAAAGAATGGTGGTGTGAGGTCTGTCCACACAAGAGGAAGAAATTAACTCACTCAAATTTTACTGTGGCCTTTTTCCGTCTTACAGCCATTAACATCTGCTATCTGCACAGAAACCAGCGTCTCAGGTCATAAAGCACGCTATAACCAACAAGATCATATCGTGCTGCCACATTCAAGCCTGAACACATCTTAATTTGCCTTTCATTTTCTTATATGACTGTATCTAAGATCTACATGGTTGTGTGTTGGGTACATTTGAGAGGAGATGCCGTGCCACCATCCCACCAGCCAGCACAACTTTGATCAGGTGGAACAAACCCAGCCTGACAGGGGCTTAACGGGGCCACTGGCCTTTGGCTCCTTACATCTGTGATGGAGCAGTCGGCCAACACACGGAACCCTGACATGTTGCCGTACGTCCCACTGCAACATCTGTTTGTGTGAGGGGCACCAGCAGGGTGCTGCTCATTTCATACTGGGCCTGGCATACTGCACTTGGACAGACAGGTGGCCCAGCCAATCACAGACCTGTGAGCATGCTGAATCTATCTCCAGCACCTGCTCCTCTGAACCTTTAGCGGCCTGGGTGAACAGCATCCATGTAGCAAGCTCTCCTGGCATTATCTACCCACCATCTGGATATGAGAGTTGTCCTCGGCAGGCACAATGACCCTCTCTCAGCACCTAATTAATGTCATAGATTATCTTGACCTAAACACACCCCAAGATGAGACAATTAAATCTAGGGATGTCCGATCAGGTTCTTTGTGCCCCCGATCTGATCTGAGTCATTGAATATTGATATCTGCCGATACCAAGTCCCGATCCGATACTTGTATATTCCTAGTGTTTGATGCACAATTCAAGTACATTAAAGTTAGCCTATTAAAATCAATCCAATATAACATTATACAGAGTTGTGCGTATGTGTGTTTATATATACACATGTATAAGATGCACTTTTCTCTATGTATATATCTGCACATACTGTATGAAGACATTGGTAGAATATGGGACTACTGATGTAAACTTATTATATTTTATGCATACAATAAGCAGAATAATTGCAACATAAAGGTAAAAAAGTGGAGATATGGTTAGAAAGCATGAAGCCTGCGGTATCAGTATGACAGTCTGTCAGTCAAATCCGAAGCAAGACGCAATTCATAGCAACGTGTTATGTCAAAGGTGTCTCAGATAACGTTGTCTCAGATAGTCTGATGGAAGATAAAAGAAAACAATCAATGAGTGATCATTACAAAAGTGGGCATCAAGTACATAATTCATGTGACATGTTAGAACAGACCTTTCGTATTGTATTGTATTGTATTAATACATTTTTTTTGTATCGAGACATCCCTAATTAAATCTAATAATTTACATCTACAAATACAGAAGGATCTTCATTTACAGTAATTGTTTCTTCTCTATACACAGAATGGTTTTCTCTTCTCTCTTCTGACATTTTCTTTAATTCATTAATGGGATAGTAATAGTTCACAATTCTCTTCACATTCACCATCATGCCATTTCAAACCTGTGACCTTTTTCCATGAAACACAAAATTCTGACATAGTGTACTGGTTGCTCTTTATCACCCAATTACAGCGAATGGAGACCGGAGCTTTTAAGGTTCAATGAGAACAGAAAAGCAGAACAACTGTGTCATAATATCTTAAAAGTAGTCCATGTCTTATGATAAACTGTACGAACAGACCTACATTTAAGTCGTGAGCTTGGTCCTACACCTTCCACAGAATATATAAATACTGATAAATACATTTAGACCACTTAACTTAATGATTGCTATCAGGATGTGAAGAGACTTTCAACCAGAATAACAAAAAAAGTTTCTGAAGACAATCACCTACGACACCTTTAATGCATCAATGTGTAAGTACAGTGCAAAAGAGGGAGAAGGAATCATCTAAATGAGAAAGAGACAGTGTGGTGGAATATTGCACCCTGCTGAGATAGCACACCTACACTCTGGCTGTGAGCTGCGCCGGTGGGCCGGGAGCAGAATTAGGGGGTTATGGGTAAAAAGAGGAGCTAAAACAGGGTCCGACTGGAGGGGTGGGGCCGCTTCTGAGCCGAGCCCTGCTGCAGGTGCATGCCACAGCGCCAGCCAACCTGCCCTCCATATGCTTGTTCTGCGTCTGCCAGCCATCTCCCGCCACTCCCCACTGAGCTCAGAGCTGGCATCTCTCGCCCGCCCCCAAATCTGTCCTCGAGCCTTGTGCCCACTCCAGCTGTCCTCCTCTGTTCTGTGTGCCCACACCAGGCATGCGGGGCAGCCCTAGACCCCAGAAGCGCCCTGGCCTGCTGACCGGCTAACAGGCCACAGTCGCCATATGGAGACTCCTGCTATCAGAGCTCCTTGCTCTGTCATCCTCTGCCTCTTCCATCTGAGTGCACCCACCATGTGCTGGAGCTGAGCCTGTAAGCAGATTGTTCGCCCCCGTTTCGCTCTCATACTCTCTCCTTACTTGTTTGTAGACAATCTCCTCTTGCTCTTCAGCCCCGCGGAGCAGGCTAGACCAAATAGACATGCAGAAATAGATGAACCACTGTGGTATTCTGAGCTCCGTTTGACACGACTCCTTCCTCTCTTGTGTTCACTTTGCTGCATTTGCATTGTGTGACAATTTCTACAGCCATGCTTCTTGATTACACACTAATCACTAACCTACTGCTAAACTTATAACATTGCGGGCTGTTTTTAAAAACACATGCACATGGAGTGATATTGGTTTTTATTTTTTGGCCCATCCTGTAATAAACAGATGATGACAGAGTGGTAATTTCCTCATCCTCTGCCGGCCAAAGCTAATCTCTCAAACACGACCAGCTAGCTTGGCCTTCACCCACATTACTGCAATCCTCCACTGACCAAACGGCCTATTAGGGAGCTTGTGGGGCTAGAGAGATAAAGAAAGACGAACAGAGAGACCTTGTCTGTAGTAAAGCTAACTTTATAAAGGCATGATAATGATACAGCTGAGATGAACACTTTCTTCTCTAAACACTTGACTGCCAGCACTTATAGACTACAAAAACACTGCTGTGATAACATCCTTACCAGCAAGCATCTTCCGTGATTGACAACGAGCCATCAAACAAGTACAAGCTCACAAAAGATACAGGTACAAGCAAACATGAGCAATAGCAGTATTTTTCAGCAAGGCTCAAGGCTTTCCAAAGAAAGAAAGCTTCTTTCGTCTCATATAGATGCATAGCCTACATTAGAGAGGTGTTTACAATTGAGTTATACCCTAGAGCTTTCTAACTTTACACGTCAGTTTCTCGCTAGGGGTAAAGGATGTAGTGGAAGACAACATGCTTCCTTACTCACGCTTGGGCGGCTGTACAGCAGGCAGACGCACCCATGTCAACCCACCTCCCACTGACGCTGATTCTGAGGGAATACAAACAGATAAAATAAGGGAGCCATCGAGTTTGAGAGAAGAGGTGGGAAGCGGAAGAGACAGGGAGAGTTGGAGAAAGAAAAAGATTTTCTATTTTGGGACTCTTTAAAGACTTAGCACTCAAACCAATCTGCTTTTAAATGATTCTCAACAGTCTACATTTCATGGCTCAAAAGAACAGCAAAAAAGGAAGATGTCTTAAAGTCTTCACAGCATGGTGGGTGGAAAAGATATTGTTTCCTGGTATTTTCTTCAAATTACAGAGAAAAAGTGCAAGGATTAGCCACCTATATCTGTATCTTCTGTATTTTTCATGCATTACTTTTCTGATGCCCATGGCTGTTGGTGTGCCAAAACATAAGACAACACAACATATCATCTGGAAGCAGTCAATGTGCTGTAAAAATACTTTGAAGCCAAAGAGGGAGAGAAAATCTCAGGCTGAAGTGGGGTACACCTGCCGTGTTTCTGTTAGTAAAAGGCAAAATGGCAAGTGTTCTTCTTGTGTATCTGTGTGAACTGTGTGAGTATCACAAAAGCTGGAAGATTTCAGACAAAATCATTAAGGTTTTGAACCATTACAAGGAAGACAGTATACATAAACAAAAATCATTGCTGTGGTAGCAAACAAATAATAGCTGGTGGAACAACAGAGAGAGAGAAGTTGATCAATCTTTCTGGTGATGCTGTTTTGTGGACACCCCATCATAATCCATCCAAATGTTGTGGTGCCCGGGCATAGAAAGATTCTAGTGGTGTTTTGTTTATGTACAGGAGGGATTCGCTGTTTTCCAGGAATTCTAAGTTCCAGCAATGTAAACACAATCTAAAAATCCATCTTGCAGAATGTTCCCCACCTTCTTTCTACTGAAAGTTCCTCTGAACACTTCATAATCTATTAATCTATGTTGCTAAATGTTCCACATCAATAGGTCTTTCATATCTCTTCATCACAACCAACCTGCTTTTAATTCCTTCCCCAATGAAACAACACTGTTTACAACACAGTTCTAAAACAACCTGTTAATTCAATACACTGATTCTTGAAAAGTGGGACAAAACAGGGTGCAATATTGAAAAAATAAAACCTTGTACTCAGACAAATGAAACTACATTTTTGTATCTTACATGTACTAAGCTACTGAGCTATGCTTTGATTCAACCTCCCAACTTTTCTCTTTTTTATCAAAATGTGTTTTTTTTTTACCTTGCATCACTTATTTTGCAATCAAGCAATCAAGATGTTTTTAACATTTCAAAACACATTCTCATGTTAACAGATTACATTTTCACATGTGACCGACAATTCCTCAAAAAATATAAAATATCATAATCAAATATTAACAAAATATTAATCTGACAGTGGTGATGAAAACCTGAATTTGTAATCATTTGAACTATCAAATACATTGAATCAATCAATTACTGTATTAAAACAAACACAACAAACAGTGAGTATGTTATTCTTTATCAAGTTTTTTTCAAGATTCACATTTAAGTATTTTGATATATCATTGGAACACAGATGATCTATTTTCTCTCATCACAGAACAGTATGTCTGCTGTGCATCTGCTATGGTAACAAGGTAACTTTTAAAAAACAGTTAAATTAAAAAATAAAACAATTTCATACTTTCATACTTATTTGGGAATTCACATATGTCCAAATCCAGCTGTCTCTCACTGATTTCAAAAAGTGCTCAAAGTAAAAGTTATGTCACTGCAGTCAGGACCATGAAATATAATCACCATAATGGTAACAGACTTCAGCAACCTTTGTACATGTACCATGTGAAAGAAATAAAGTCAAACTGGTTTGTATAAGTGAATATAGTAATTCTGTTTTTGCAGTTGTTTAATCATTCTCTGGCGAGATATTGATTTCATCTAAGGTTGTGTGGCTGTAAGTAAGTTGTAGTTGCTGTGTTTCTGCTCACCTCTTCACTTTTTTTTCTGCTCTTGCTGTTCCTCTTATCCTCAGTGATTCTGCTTATTAACCACAGGTGTCATCAATAATGCTCAATCATCACTTGTAGAGTGAATCTACTTTTTCACTAACAACACTGCTTCAGTAGCTGATTTCATCACCCTGTTTTAATGAGCATTTTGAAGTATCACATCAGAAATGAGTGATGGAAACACCAAATTCAGAATAAAAATCCCTTAATTTGCAAAATAGTTTTTATGCTTGCTTGAGGTGGTTTTTTTGCGAAAAATAGAAGATGGAAACGCATTTGCCGAATAAATTCCTCCATGCGCATCAAAAGAGTCATGTGACTTTGCGCTATGGGATGGCAAATCCTGACTAACCAGCAGACCAATATCAATTCCACAGCATCTGAAATGTTGTTATGGTCATTTTGAAATGCCCGAGCAAAGTCGTCAAAGTATTTCTGTATAATTGCCTCTCTGAACTCTCTTACACAACTGTGTTCCCAAACAGCAGGCATCCGCCTCCGAAAGCAATGACTGCATTTATTTTGTTTTGTCTGCTCACTCTGAGGCACAAGTAATTTATTATATTTAAATTATTATATTCAGTGGCTTCTCCTATACTTTTCTTAGTGATTTATTGCCAGTTTATCAGGAAGTGACAATTTTATTCTCTTTGACTCGTTAAATGGAAATGGTGCTTGTTCGCAAATATTTTATGTAATATTACCATTTTCCGCACAAGTTAAATTCGCAACTTTGGATGGAAACCGGGTTAGTATTACTTTTACTCTCTATAGATCAAGACCATATGGAAACTGAGCAGTGTTTGTTTAACACTGGGGATTTTACTGTGTAAACATGTAACCAGCAACATGTGTTTTTCTTTATTAAGCAATTCGTTGAAATTAATTTGGGAAATTTTCTTGGACTTTTAACTGCGAACACAGACTAAGAAATGTGAAATGTAACACACACACGTTTTGTTGTGGACTTGCTGGGATCATACAAGCACCCAAAAGACAACAAAAGCTGGTCCACCAGCACACCAACATCCCAAGCTGGTCCCAGCATGCAAAACATACCTATGCTGGTCCACCAGCACACCTGCTTACTGTGTTGGAGATCAACAAACCAGCAACCAGCATCCCTTGCTGGGATCCAGCAAACCAGCAACCAGCATCCCATGCTGGTCCCAGCATGCAAAACATACCTTATGCTGGTGACCAGCAATGCTGGATCTTTCAGCAGGGGATATCAGTCCTGATGTTAAATTAGCTCAGTTTGAATGTTCTGATCTTACATTAGCACTGGCATGTTTGATATTGTGGTGGCTACCAGTTTTAGTTACCATCTAAGTTATCATATAATTCAATAAATCAATCATTTTATATTGTTTTTCCTTCACATCATTAATGTGTTAAATAGAGATATATGCAAGCAAAAACTATGTTTGTCCCCAAAACACTACTTGCATACAGACAGCTGGTCTACTGATACTAAACCCTGCAAGACCATGCTGGTGAACCAGCATCACCTGCTCCATTCTGAGAACAGCATGAATATACCGGTCCACAAGCTGGACCAGCACTATACTAGCACTAACCAGCATAAACCACCCTGGACCAGCACTAACCAGCATAAACCAGCCTGGAATCCATGCTGGAATAATTTAGCATGATTTATAAGCTTCTCCATAGCCACCAAATAATGTCCCCACAAGGTCAAAAATTTCAGGATTTACTATCCTTGTGGGGACGTTTAGGTCCCAACAACATAGGGTTTACCTGGATCACAAACACACACAGAAAATGGTAGGGTTCAAAATTGGAGTAATAAGTCATTTAAGGACTGTACTGCTGTATGTTTCAGTTCTTAAAAGCTGATTTAATTAATTTAGCAGTGACAAAGAGGAGTACAGTCAATTAGTACTGATTCTACCAGTAGAACACACTTTATTTCTCTTTTCCCTCTGTTCTTTCATACCTTTGTGTGTGCAACAAAACAAAATTGAACATATCAGTTGTCACATAGACAACATCGCATGCAACTCAAACAACAAAGCACAGCACAGAAGGGAGTAGTGTAGCATCACAGGTGTAGCCTTTATAAAGCAGGATGTTGGAGAGAGGCTCTGTACAGTCGTGTCAGGGCACTGCCACCTGGCAGGCCAACCACTAGGGCACACGACAGCTGATGTAGGCCAAAAGACTTAAAATTTTACACCTACAGGTTGAACACACAGACACATACTTGTTTATACTGTACTAATTGTATTTCTCTGTGCCTAAAAAGAATACGTCAGTCATAATTTACACATCCTCAAGTTGAAATTTTGAAATTCATTTTATATATGCATGTAAAAGTAACTGTGTCAGTTCATTGCAATACTTATATAAATTCTCAGCAAAAAATGACAAACGAGTAAACATACATGTTTGGAACAAGATGATATTCCTTTAATAATGATCTGCATAGAACATATAAATGTAGCAGTCTGTCATTTATTTGAAAGCTTACTGGGCTTGGACGTACTAGCTGTTTTGCTCTGTGATCAGGTACTTCAGTTGCACTAACAGCAACAGGGGGAAAATTACTGTCAAAAACCTGCAACTGGTGTATTTGCATGTCAGTAGTTTCATATTTTAACTTGTAATGGCCATACACTTGGAGTATTCACATATTAGCCAAATACTGACACCCGTGAAATGCAGAGAAGCTGACAGAAACTAAAGTGTGGCAAGTCTTTATAAAAGGTAAACATTCACTGACTAGTAGACTACTACTCTGGATGACTAGTTGAGAAAAAAAAAAAAAAAAAAAAAAAAAGAGTACTCATGCAAGCCCTGTTGTGAAGTTTGCATATTAGTAAACAAAAAGAAAGAGGGAAATTTGTGAATGCATATAGGAAAACAGTTATTAGTAAAGATGAACTGTAGGAGAGGAATGAGAGACCGGGAACAAATATCTACGATAGGGCCTTTCGTACTGCTTTAGTTCCAGAACTAAAAGTACAGTACTAAAGTACTGGGACGATTTTGCGCGAACTATTTCCCAGTACCATTTAAAGGGTTGCACTCGCACTGACAGTGGGTACTAAGAAGTGACGTAAGCCGGTCGACAGTGACGTCATTTGTACACGGCGTTCAACAACGTAAACAAAGAAGAACAACGTTAACAACAGGAGGATGGAGGATCCTGTTTTTGTTGTGTCTCACGGGTTTCACAATAATGGACATGGAATTTCGACGTATATGTCAAGCGATTGAAAGAACGGAAAGGAGGACTAAGAATCTCCAAAGGACAATTTGCAGTGTTACATTTCATTGAGGCTGATAGAAGCACAAAACGCCATAGACGAAGTCTTCAGGTAAATGCTGTTTATGCTCTCAGTATGATACAATGTTTACACAGTATATGTTTACACAGTGTTTTAAATCATGGCGGGTGAGGGCGTTTTCGTACGTGTTTAGCCAATCAGCGTACACTTATGTCACGGATAGTTCCTAGAACTGTTTTAGACCCTAATCTGAAGTAGGAGCTAATTTAGTTCCTCCAAACGGAGTTCATGGAACTAAAACCGTTCCTAGTTCCTGCGGTGCGAACACTCCAAAAAGTGGGTAGTTCCACAATTAGTTCGGGTACTATGAAAAGGTTCCTGCGGTGCGAAAGGCCCTAATGTGACCCACTGACCTGCCCTCATGCAAAATCAATAGCCATAGATTTGCCATCACATGTTCATGGCCCTCAAGGAACCGTGATAAGTTTTTACACTCATATCGACATACAAGCATCCTTACAGCTCCCTGCAAATACAGGCTTCACATCGACTCGATGAGAAAACATGACTGCAAGGCGATTCTCTCTCATTAACACACTCATGAACCACAAAGAAAGAAATGTGTATTGATCACGGCTTTCGTAGCTAATAAGGAAGGAGAGACCAGTATATTCTTATTGAATGAGTCACATTTCAATCCATTGTAAAACACTATATATAATTCTCTTTGTTGCTATGTCATTTAGCAACCCAACATTTAGTCTAATGAAAAATATTACTTGGCAGAATAATTGTTTATTTTGATTAATATTAAGAGTATCATTTGTATCACTGCTGTTTTTATAAAAGCAATAGACCACAAGAGGCTGTGTATTACAGTGGTTTTACTCTGCTTCTACCTGTGGTAAAATGATTCTAATACTTGTGGTTTAATGATGTAGTAAATGTTTAATAGTAAAAGTATCTATGGTGGATATCAAGAACCTATTTTTTTTTTTTTTCAAAAGAACATGCATTCAATAGGTTACAATGCACATAGTCAAATATCTGTAGAACTGATATAATCTAACACAGCTCAAAATCTAGCAGTGTTGGAGCATGAAAGTCAATCAAGTGTAAGGAACGTTAAGTGATGCCAACCAGAAAAGATCAACAGGAAAACAAGAGCAACTGACAGACACAGGGGGAGTGAAGGTTAATGTCATTGTCTTCATCAGTATTGTTAATGATAAGAGCCTTCATTTAACCCATGAAACTTTAATTTAAGGGAAGCTATGCTGAGGTGGACCAGATGAATGTTGCAGTGCAATGTCAAAGAGCTCCACTTTATCAGTGTCAAATTGACTCTTATTTACAGCAGATAAGGACAAGTTTAAATACTTACAGCTTTAATCCACTGAAACCATCTTCAAGACAGGTTTAACTTCCTCCGCTTCGGAATGTGAAGTGTTTAGTCACAGGTTTACAGGAGATCACAGGGATCTCTTCTGATTTGGGCTTCTGACTGTCTAAAGACTCAAGGCTCAACAAAGAAGTAGTCAGCTTTCGCAGGGCCGGTTCTTCCACTTCTTTCTTTAATATCTTCTTTCTCCGACTGTGTCTTTGTTATTTTTTCTAGGTAACCAACCATCACATGCAACTCGTCTATCCTGTCGTATCCCGTATCTCTAGTTCCTCTAGAATCCCCTCCGGCAAACACCTCTTAACTGTTTTTTTCAGTAGCGTTTTTGGAAAATTTTACAGTTAAAATTACACTTATTTTTTTTTTACAGTGTATGATACTTGAGTACTTGGAATTTCACATGAAAAAAATACAATCAAATCATTCAAAAAATCACAGCTAAGAACATGAAAAGATAACTGAGCCAAGGATAAATGGAGGCTTCCAATTTCACAAAAATTAGATTGGTGACTGGATAGACATTGGTAGAGAGACGTTTCTTCATTAGAGTGTCTGAGAGTGGCTAGCCTGTCTGCCCTGATACCAGCACCACTCTCAGGCAACAGAAAGAGACCTACTAGGCCCAGACTTTTTTCTTATTTGGGGAGAATATCAGCAGATTAAAGCACTACATTCTAATTGGTAACTCAAAGCATCAACATGGAAATAATATGGAACTTTTTGAATGACAGGCATTCAAGTTCTGCAAATTTTTCTGCAGAACCCCCCCCCCCCCAATAATTAGCATACTGCTGGCAGTGCTCTCTGTCTCTCCCTTCTGTTTCTTTAATGTGCCTCTTTTTTCTTGTCAAGTAATCATTGAAGAACCCGTGCGTCTGACACCGTCTCCAAGGCAACAGCGCTTCAGATGGGAAGGCAGACAACGTGTGTAAGTGAGACACACACACACAGTGATACAACAGTGCCTTTGACAGAGCACAAGGCCGCATGTACACAAGACGATATGGCACAGTTTGCTCTTTTGTGGGCTGTGTGTGTGTTTCAGAGAGATCTCTACATGCACACATGTGGCTGTGACATATTACACACACAGACACACTGGTAGGCCATTATGATGAATTTCCATAGGAGTGATGGTTTTTATACAGAGTTAACCTCTAATCATAATCCTCACAGAAAACTTTCTGCATTTTTACAGTTATGAAAGAAAATTTGTTTGGTATGTTATAGCAGCTATAATGAAACATTTTTTTTAATTCCCTGAAAGAGAAAGCAATAGAGAGATTCAAGTCTATATTCAGGTTATTTCATGTTCTGTTTGTTGGATTGTGCAGTCATATCTGTCTGAGCTTATTAATAATCATGAGCTCACTTATCGTCCGGCCCCTACAGACTCACAGTCTCATGAATTATTCATGTGTAGTAAGTGTCAGCTTAGCCGACCCTTTGTCAGAGGGCAGGGTGAAGATCTGCCCTCACTGCCCTTAACACCTTAACACACACACACATACATACAAAGAGAGAGAGAGATCTCTCGTCCATCATGAGGAGGCAGAGAGTGTTTCCTACACGTGTAGGAAAAACAACAGTCTAAGAGTTTGTTTGATTTCTTTTATATCACACATGATCTTGAAATTAATTACTGCTTTGAGTGTGTGGTTGATATTTGCCCAAATTAACTCTTGACATCACTATTAAAAAACTAATAAAAAAAAATTAAAATAAAGTCATACACACTGAACAGGTTTCTGGTGCCATACAAAAAGTATTGTAAAATATTTATAATTTGTGGTAGTATTTGTTATACTGCCTTTATTGCTGTATTACAGTAACAGGAATCTAATGGTATTCACAGTTAAGAAGCAGTTAAAAATAAAGGATATTGGCATAACCATCCCCTCTACACACATACACACAACTTAACACACCTTGCATCGCAGTCACTCTAGAATCACACACGTGGTGAAGATGTGCTGCTGATTCAGTTACTTTAGAAAGTAACTTGAGGAGAACACACACACACACACACACACACACACTCACAATTTTGAAATAAACTCACCTGGTAGGTAGTAGAGAGGTGCTTTTAGTCCAAACATGGTCTCTGTTACAGTGTCATGTTGCTGGATGCTGAAGTCAGGAGGCGTGGCACGTACTGACCCATCCAGCAGAGAGATCTGCCCTGCACACCCACAGCCGGGCTAAAGGTTCATGGCTAACAGACCTCACAAGTCAACCTGTCATCTCTAAATCACCCAATTCACAGGCTGATAGAGGGTGAGGGTGTGCGTGTGCAGGGTCAGATGGAGGGTCATCAACAAGCCAAACCCAGCAAAAAACACCAAAAAAGCACTGTGATTGTGTTTTATTTTTTCATGCCGAAAAGTGATATAAATAATCCTTCAAGAGGCTTGTCCCGTGACGGCGAGTCTCTTCCTCCATCCCAGGATGAGGATATGTGGAGAAAGCGGCTGTCTTCCTTTCTCAGTCTCTCTCTCCTCTTGCACTCATTCAGAGTCTTCTAGCAGCACGAGGGGGAGGAGAAGAAACCTCTCAGGATACAGCATGGATAGCAGGGGAGGAGGGGAGAGAGAGAGAGAGAGAGTCAAGAAGGGAAGTGGTTGTCCCCGCTGATGGTTCCTCCCATGAGCATCATTATCAGTACAGTGGGATGGCACTGAAATGGCACATGATTGGTTAGAGAGCAGGGCGGTGACACAGGGGCAATATTCAGCATAGAGGGCATCTGTTCATGCCCCTGCTCCTGGATCTGTAGAACATCTGAGCCTTGCACAAGTAGACTGATGATGAAAACGGCAGCTGGAGCACACACACACACACACACACACACACATATTCAGCACTTCCAGGGTGGCGTGACGATACAGCGGGATGAGCGCAAGACAACGTGAACACAACAGATTTTCTTTTGGTCTTTTTTTCCTTCTCCGTCTCTCAATTTCAGTTTCATTGTCAAAATACTTTTGACATGGCATGATTGTTTTACATACGATATTGCTAGTGCATCAATACACACGCTGAAAGAAAAGAGAGGTTAAATAAAATAAAAGACACAATACATAGTACAATATTCAAATAAAATACAAAAATATTGTATGTAAATGATTATGCCAGTGAAGTGCCCTCTTTCTCTTTGTATCCCTTAGGATCATATTGGCTTTGAAACGTGTTTTCCTGTCATGACCCAGCCACTTCCCACCCCAACTCACTCACTCACTCACTCACGCACAGTGGGTGGGGGTTTAACTATCTGCTGCAGAACAAATCCAGCAGGAGAGAGATACAGAAAAGAGAAAAGATGAAGAAACAGAGTCATGGCCAAGAGAGACAGACAGAAGAGGAGAGTGAACAGGGAGAGGAGAGACTGCTCATACCCTGAGGGCTGTCTCACTCTCACTATATACCTGCACACACAGATAAATGACTGTCTGTCTCTATCTACCCCATCCTACAGAAACAAGGCACTGAGAGAAAGACAGGCATGTACACAGAAAAACACTAATCAGAGAGAGAGAGAGAGAGAGAGAGAGAGAGAGAGAGAGAGAGAGATGGAAAGAGTGACAGATACAGGAGATATGCCACCAGAATAGAATTAAAACAAAACTATCAAGATGAAATTGAAGTGCTGACTTTAAGCTTTAATTTAGGGGGTTGAACAAAAATATAACATAAAATGCTTACAAGGAATTACAATCATTTTTATACACAATCCCCCCATTTTCAGGGGCTCAAATGTAATTGAACAAATAAATATAATCATAAATAAAATGTTCATTTTTAATATTTTGTTGAGAATCAATTGCAGGCAATTACTGCCTTAAGTCTGGAACTCATGGACATCACCAGAGACTGGGTTTCCTCCTTTGTGATGCTTTGCCAGGCCTTTACTGCAGCTGACTTCAGTTGTTGTTTGAGGGTCTTTCTGCCTGTAGTTTTGTTCAAAAACTCTTGGGTTGCTTTTGCTGTATGTTTTGGGTCATTTGTACTATGAAGTGATGTCCAAATCAACTTTGCTGCATTTGGCTGAATCTGGGCAGACAGTATATCCCTGTACACTTCAGAATTCATCCAGCTGCTTCTGTCTTCTGTCATGTCATCAATAAACACCAGTAACCCAGTGCCACCGGAAGCCATGCATGCTCATGCCATCACACTGCTCCACCATGTTTTACAGATGATGTTGTATGCTTTGGATCATGAGCTGTTCCAAGCCTTCTCAATACTTTTTTCTTCCCGTCATTCTGGTACAGGTTGATCTTAATTTCAGCCATCAAAATAATGCTTTTCCAGAAGTGGTCTGGATTTTTTAGATGTTTTTTGGCAAAGTCTAATCTGGCCTTGTTTGCACCGTGAGGAACCCTGATTGTTGATTGTAGACTTTGACAGTGACACACCTACCTCCTGGAGAGTTTTCTTCTCTTGGCATGATGTTGTGAAAGGGTTTTTCTTTACCATGGAGAGGATCATCTGATCATCCACCACTGTTGTCCTCCATGGATGGCCAGGCCTTTTTATGTTGTTGAGCTCACAAGTGTGGTCTTTTTTTTCTCAGAATGTACCAAACTGTTGATTTGGCAACTCCTAATGTTCCTGCTATCTCTCTGATGGATTTGTTTTGTTTTTGAAGCCTAACAATTGTCTGTTTAACTTGCATGGACAGCTCCATGCAATAGTCTTTAATAACAATCTGCATTTATAACATTTGTCATACAGACTAATCATACAGGCTTAAAGGGATAGTTCACGCAAAAATGAACATTTGCTGTTAACTGACTCACCCTCAGGCCATCCAAGATGTAGGTAACTTTTTTTTAGGTTAAACCATCGTCTTTGGCAATTCATAAACTGCACGTCTGTGGCTGCCCATTTTTTGACAGTGAAAAAAATATATACAGACAAGACCAAATTGCAAGTGGTGACACATTGAGGTCTTATGAAGCAAAACAATCACTCTGTGCAAGAAACATTATTTACAACATTATTACCTTTAATCCACAGCCTGAGCAAACGGTTCTTACTGTGTTCATGATTGTCTTCCTCTGTCGCATAAGGACGTACGCACAGACGCATACTCACCCCTAAGCTGATGCTGTTTGTTTACAACGGAGAATGAGGACTCGTGTGCAAACTGACACTGATGATTTCGATGTAAAAGAGGATGACATAAAATTTTATGCACATCCCTACTTGATCGAACCAGAATACTGTGACCAAGAATCCTCTTTCACATTCAAATCATCAGCCATTGTAACTTGTATGTTGTGAGCTTCAGACGCTGGTACTGCTGGTGAAGGTCTGCACACGAGTCCTCGCTTTCCATTGTAAACAAACAGCGTCATCTCACTTGTGTTCTCGGTCATCTCTGTCAGTTTGCACACAAGTCCTCACTCTCTGTTGTAAATAAACAGCATAATAAGCTTACATGTGAGTGTACGCCCACGCATACGTCATTATGCAACAGAGGAAGACAGCCGTGAACACGCTGAGAACCATTTGCCCAGGCTGTGGATTAAAGGTAATAATGTTGCAAATAATGTTGATTTTCTTGCACTGACCAATTGTTTCACTTCATAAGGCCTCAATTTATCATCAGGAGCCACGGGTATTAATTTGGACTTGTCTGTATATGTTTTGACCCTCAAAAAACCCTCATATATATATGGAAGAACTGACTGGTTAGCATCTGAAACCTGTGGCCACACCCTGATGGAGAAAGAAAAGTACAATTTATCGTTTACAATGTAACAATATCAGTTAATTAAATTTGTGATGAAACAAAAGTTGCAACCATTTTTGGCACACACAAAAAATCCATCAAACAACACAGGGAGCATTATGCTGACTATGTTCCTTTGTTGCAAGGATTTTTAACAGAACATGTATATTTCATATTATAGGTCTACATTTCATATTACAGGTCTACCTTAAATAATATCAAAAATATAACGGTCCTGCCTGTTGATAAATACCAGTGGTGACATTTTACAAATTGATTGATCAGTTGTCTTAATGTTTACAGAGCCACGGTCTTTCCCAGTGCACGGACTTGTGTGCACAATATACTGATTCACTACCTAGGGAACTGAGTGAGACACACCCTTTGATAACGGCCTTATGAAAGGATTCAGTTGATCATTTTCATTTGGAATGACTAACTCCCCTTTCAGTCTAAATACAAATATTTATTCAGTGCTACTTACCTGATGCGTGAACTTGATGTACACTTTTTACACTTTTATATAAATATCCACTTTTCTTTGGACTTTTCTTTGGACAACTTATAAAACACTTCTAAATATCCACTCAGAAACACTGAATATGTTGTATGAATTTGTCGATAAATTTAGTCTAAAAAAATAACATTTATTTATTAGCGCTTACCTGATGCGTGAACTTGACAAAATGGCGGCTTCTGTCTCCCGTGTCTCGTGAAACCCCCAAAGTCACTCAGGCTGGCACACGTGTGGAACGATCTCAATATTGGCTAGATTTGTGTTCATTAGTTTAGTCAACATTAGCATTCTGAATGTTGACTTGATTTGAAAATAACCCTCCATTTAATGTTTTTAAAATATATTTTTGCAGACTTAATATATGTCTTCTCAACTAAGGCCAAGCAAGAAAATTATTTCAACTTAGATATTTTTGCCCTTCCAACATTTTGTTAATTGGATTTTTTTTTTACAGTGCAACCATAGACAGCACGTGTGTCTGAAATGCTTTAAAGAGACACTGGAGATCCGTACACGCTCCCCAACACACTTATGCCTGCCCCAGTCAGGTGTGACATCCCAGCAAAGACAGATTCACCTGAGATCACCTGCCTGAAACCACTAAGACCCTTCATGTTGTTGAGTGTGTTTGTGAGAGGCTATAGAAGAAAGGGATCGCAGACGTTTCTATGGTCTCTCTTTAGAGCATAAAGCAATTGGTCCCTTGCCTCTTCAGTCTAAATATACAGTGATAGCAGCTCACTAAAACATAGATTGGGTCATTTCTTGCTGATCTCAAATGTCTGTACTGTGCTGCATAGGCTCTTTTCTGATTTGAGACTCTATAGTCATGTCCCAAATGCTGCCCTCTGTCACTTTTGTGACATAATGTTGCATCAGTCTATAACATTGCAGGCTCAGCAAAAGGGCACTTTGAGGGCACATAGCACCCTTCATGAGCACCGTTCTGAATTTAAAACTAACACACGTGATACTTTACGGTCTCATTAACTTCACAGACACTCTCAATTGAAGGCCACAAGACCACAGGTCCACATCAAGTGTGCCATTTGGGACAGGGACTATGAAGCATTTATATCAAATGTTCATCAGACATACTTGTGTACCGTATATTTCACAACTGACTATAAGTTGCACAGTGTCTTGACTCTGACTCAACCTACGCAGGTCTCAAGTTGGGAGTTGGACTTATTCCATTCCAATGTCTTTCATGCAAATTAACGTATGTCCCAAAAGGTGTTAATTCAGCTTGATCAATACAAATTCAAATAGTTAGTTCCTGTCTCCATTTTGGGGGATTTTTGTCTTGGTCTGAAGTACTTAAGGAAATCTTGCAAGAATATCGGGGCCTTTTGCAGCCGGAATGAGCCCGTAGCATGGAGCACGTCCACACACTCCATGCTATGTATTTTTCTCAAGTCAGGTATGCATCTTACTCTTAGGCCCGGTTTCATAGACAGGGTTTAGCCTAAGCCAGGATTAGGCCATAGTTCACTTAAGACATTTAAGTAATTTTTATAAACATGCCTTAGAAAAAAGCATTACTGGTATGCATCTTAAGACAAAACAAAGGCATTGACATGTTTTAAGATCAATCAGTGCAAGTTTCTTTCAATTGAAACAGCTCAGATTTACATTTTAGTCTAGGACTAGGTTTAAGCCTCGTCTGTGAAACCAGGGGTTAGATTCATCTTTGAAATTTTGATATCTTGTATTGATTTAATATCTTTGAATTGGCTTTGTAATTGACATAATACAAATTTACCTGACTAATAATAAATTGTTACATTTGAGTTTATTCTGACTTACTCTGAGATTATTGACTCTAGTTAATTAAGTCTATAACACTGCAATCTGCACTCAGGTTAGTAACAGACTAAAATTATGTTTTAGAGCTCTGGCTAACACATTTGCTTTAGTATACTTAGATTGTACAGGCTATTGTGTTTTTTCGCTTAGAGCAACAGTGTGTTGTTGACCAACCTAAATTCGGGTCAGCCTCAACCTCTGATTATTGTAAAATTATTGGTCAACTTGGTTCTATAGTAATGGTCATGAAAATCTGGTTAGATATAGTCTTACCTTAATTAACCTTTAATCGTCCCTCAATTAGAGCGACGTTAAGGTCCCTTGGGGTCAGATAGACCCCAAACTTTTACAGAGCAATTGTATAAGGAAATATACATTTTTTATATGACAAACTATATATCTTTTTTTTTTTTTTTTTGACTTCTCAGCTATTCATTTATGCTGTTTTGTGGATATTTGGTAGTTTTTTACCTATTTACTGCACAAATACTCAACTATGCCATAAATTGGCTTATGAAAAAATATTTATTTATGAAAAAATCCCTTAAATTATGACCTAAATTAAATATAAAAGATTTATGGATATTGGCCCATGTGTTAGGGATAGAATACTGCCATCTGCAGGTTAGAGGAAAATCTTTAGGTGTTATAGTTAAAGAAAGTGCAATGACCACATATATCCAGCAGAGGTCCGTAGGGACTTTTTCATTTTCAGTTCAGTTTCAAGTCCATTTTTCTTCATGTTTCAACTTCTCCTCACAACTTTATGATATATATTTTGTTAATATATTTACACATTCTAAAATACATTAAAAATCTGTATTTTTGTATTTATTTTGTTGTTGTCTGATATATTTTGAATTGTTTGCTTTTGCAAATTATTATACATAAATTTGCAGAAATGTTACAAGTCACCACTAAAAGACATGACTAATCACATACTATTTATTTCAGAAAATTATCACAAATGATTTATTTTTTTAGAACAAGAGATGAATTTTAAAAAGTAAATAAAACCAACACAATACAAAACAAAACAAAACAACAGCACCAATAAACAGTAATAAACTTTCTGTTTGTGTTTGTTTGTGTGTGTGTGTGTGTGTGTGTGTGTGTGTGTGTGTGTGTGTGCGCGCATGTGCGGTTTGTTATGTCTACCCCTTCACACTGTTGTGCATTATGTCTGATTTTATTTGCCAAAATCTAAAAATGCCCCAGACACCTGCGCGCGTACGTGCGTGCGTGTGTGTGTGTGTGTGTGAGAGAGTGAACATGCTTGTTCCATGTTGCCTTTGTGCTCTAGTATTAGTCCTTCATTTGTGTATGGAAATTTTTCAGATTTATGCCAGTTTTGTTGATTTTATTTGCCAATTTCTACAAAAAGGCTCTCTGTTGCAGTCACACACAGTATGTATGTGTTTGTGTGTGTGAGATAGAAAGTTCGTTCCACTTTGTGTTTATGGTCTAGGACCAGACCTTTATTTAAATGTAGAAATTGTCATATTTATACTGGATTTATTTTATTTTTTTGACAAATTAAATGAAAAAAAAAAAAAAAAAAATCAATTTTTACATTTTCCCATTCATTTTCAATGTGGGGTCAATTTGACCCCAAGGACCTTTAACGGTGATTTTTTTTTTTACACACCTTTAGAACAACCAAATCAAGTCCAGTTTTTTTTGTGTGTGTTTAGATAGATTATTTAGGGAAAGTCACAGAATTTCATGCCCCTGAGACGAAGGGAACACTTTTAAAAAATAAAGGAAAATTCAAATGGGGTCAGCTGGACCCCAGGGACCGATTAAGGGTTAAGTGTTTACAGATCTATGTTGACTTGTAAAAGTATTCTAGAATGAGCTAAGTATTGCACAAGCCATCCAGGGGTGCGTTTCCCAAAAGCATCGTTAGCGAACTATGGTGGTAAGTCCTATTGAACTCTATTGGTAACGACGGAACTTGCGACCATAGTTGCTTTTGGGAAACGCACCCCAGAATAGTAGTTAATCGCCTCTGTCTAATGACCAAGACTGACGAGTTTGTGAATGAGATCCGTATACCGACCGGTACGAGACTCAAAGTGTTATAGGAATAAGATTAATGAGATTCAATATGATTAAAGAGAGAAATAGAATAATCAAATGTCAGAATAATAATAATAATAATAATAATAATAATTAGAGATGAACAAACAATCAATTGGCATTTCAATCTAAATTCAAGGTCATAATTAAAAAGAGTCAGATTAGATAAAAAAAATGGAGTCAGATGAGAATTGAATGTAAATTTAATAACTTTGCACGCTGAAAAGACCGAACACACAGGAAACCTTCATCCACCATTGGATACCTCCGTTGGTCCAGTTCGTGGACCTTACACACCATATTTTCCAAACACACTAGAAAGGACTTACAAGTGCAAGATGTTTAGTATAAGAGCAATACCTTTTTTTAACAAATGTAACACTAGTGTACCAGTGTTTGTTTCCTTTTTTTTTTCTTTGCTTTGTTTAACATTCAAATTTTGTCTTGTACAGCCCATTTTTCAATGTGTGTAAATATAGGTTATAGTTTCTTCTGTTAAATCATTGTGCAATAAAACACTGTCTACATAAAACAACTTCAAATATGACAATGCATGTATTGTCTTTGACTGAAATGGTATGGAAATGGCATTGAAGCTAACCAGAGGGAAGAAAAAGAAAATAAAAAAATATCTCTTTATCATTTCAAATATTTCTCCTAGACAGAAATGAGGTTATTTTAAGATTGAAAAATTAAGATGGAAAATTTTGCTTGAGTCTCCTGTTTCTCAAACTTGTTTCCTGAGACAAAAACTCCAACACTCTCACAATGGCCTCCTTTTAAAGCTTTAGAAGAGATCTCAACAAATTTGTGCTCAGATTTTTCTCTTTAGCTAGAGATTCTGGATCTCTCACATTTGTCTCTTTTAAAGATTTAGAAGAGATCTCAACAACATCACACAGTGCTCAAACATGAGCGCAAACATTTCTACCATATAATATGTATTATTTATCAAATTAATTAATTAATCATCAAGACTGAGTCATAAGCCATTTATGTGCGTTTCAGCAAAGAGAGCACCAGGGTTAAATTTTCTGTAAATAAGTTTGGATTAAGGCATCCGGTACATTATTATTTCCAACAACAAATTATTTGCCTAAGTACATAAACATTGTCCTTTAAAAAGTAACATTATCTTTATTTCTGCATAATTTCTCTCTAACTCTGAAATTATGATTCCCCCCCCCTTATTTAGTGCCTTTCAAGTACTTGACTTGGTGCACACTTTGCAAAGTTGTTGAGATCTCTTCTAAACTTTTGAAGAGACAAATGTGAGAGTTCCAGAGTCTCTAGCTAAGGAGAAAAATCTAAGCACAGTGTGTGATGTTGGTGATATCTTGTTTGAAACTTTGGAGGAGACAAACATGAGACCACCAGAGTCTTTAGTTTAGGAGAAAATCTGAGCACGGTGTGTGATGTTGTTGAGATCTCTTCTACAGCTTTAAAGGAGACAAATGTGAGAGATCCAGAGTCTGTAGCTAAGGAGAAAAATCTGAGCAATGTGTGATGTTGTTGAGATCTCTTCTAAAACTTTAAAGGAGACAAATATGAGACCACCAGAGTCTTTAGACTAGGAGAAATATCTGAGCACAGTGTGTGATGTTGTTGAGATCTCTTTTAAAGCTTTAAAGGAGGCCATTGTTAGAGTTTTTGTCTCAGAAGACAAGTTTGAGAAGCAGGAGACTCAAGTAAAAATCTCCATTTGATCTTAAAGTAACCTCATTTCTGTCTAGGAGAAATATTTGAGATGTTAAAGAGATCTCGATTTTGATTTTTCTTTTCTTTCCTATGGAGTCTGCTCACTCTTGTATGTACACAAAAGAATGTGCGTGGTCGCCAGACTGATGTAATAAATAAATCAACAAATGCGACACAAAACATGGTTAAGAGATCTGTCTCTGCTCAGACATAATAAACTCAAACTGACCTTTACCTTCTGCCTGATCCTCTCTCTCTCTTTCATCTCAGCAGTCATGCTTGGGGGCCGGCTGCACAAGCCCTATCTCCATATGCTAATTGTGGTCAATTACTTTGCAAATGTGTCATTACCCATCAGAATCAGCAGAGGGAGGGTGCTAATTATGAAACTGGTGCTCTAGGTGTAAAACTTTGCCTGAGTCATGCCATCAAGCTGTTCCTCAGTGGCAAGATGAAGGAGGGGACGGAGGACATAAATCATATTCAGAAAAAACGGAGATGCAAGCAGTCTAGCCTTGCATCCCCCCTTAAAAATATTAGTCAAGGTTTTTGTTGTTGAAATGTAATGCAAGCAGTCTTTTTTTGCAGTTTAGTTACAGAGTAAGTTTGATTCACCTGTAAATCAGTCCAAATCAATGTCAACAAATCAATTCAAAACTTTAGCTGAAACTTTAGTCAAGTCAGCTTTATAAAATATCTTCAAAAGGCCAAGAAAAATTGAAATTTCTTTAGCTTTGTTACCCAGCTCTGGACTATATCATGCAAGCCTAAATGACATATGTGACCCTGGACAACAAAACCAGTCTTAAGTAGCACAGGTATATTTGTAGCAACAGCCAAAAATACATTGTATGGCGCAAAATTATTGGTTTTTCTTTTATGCCAAAAATGATTAGGATATTAAGTAAAGATCATGTTCCATGAAGATATTTTGTAAATTTCCTACTGTAAATATATCAAAACTTAATTTTTGATTAAAGTCGCAAAAGTCACCGATTTTGTGGAATGACCCCTATATGTCTCTAAACCGGTTGACTGCAGCCATTTCCAATGATCAGTGATAAAACAAACAGCCATTGTGACCCATTAATGCTAAGGAATGTTCACACACAAAGAGAACCTGGAATGTGCCCGTGTCTGACCTCGGGGCAAGCAGATGGTGCCACGGTACTCATGACAAGGTTTTCCATTTTCTTTAAGGCCATAGCTTTTAGAGCTCTGGGGTGATTGCTGTACAGTAATTTATGGGTTCTGCTCCCTGGGGTCGACCCTGTTTGCCTCAGCTGAACCTCCAGACAAAAGCAAGTGTGTCTGGGGAACTGCCTCCTTCCTGCCTATTGTCTCCAGAGAGGCTCCAGCAAACTCCCCCAGTGCTCTGCATAGTAGAGGTGGGACTACTACTTTAGGAGGATAAACGTTTGGTTATGAGTTACCAATATAATCCCTGTGGGTGGAGCTGCTCTGATATAACTTTATATACAAATACAACAGTGTTTAAATGAAATTCTGGGAAGGAAATGTCACGATGATTAAAAAAAAAAAAAAAAAAAAAATTCAACAAAAATATTTTAGAAGACAAGTTATGCGACATTTTGTGACAGATGTGATTCATTTTACAGTGCCGAGCAAGATCCTATCATGCTGCAAGATCTTATTTCCCCTTTCTTGGTCATTCCCACCTTAATGGAGTAGTTCACTTCCAGAATGAAAATTTCCTGATACTTTACTCACCCCCATGTCATCCAAGATGTTCATGTCTTTCTTTCATCAGTCAAAAATAAAGTTTTTTGAGGAAAACATTAGAGGAGTTTCCTCCATATAGTGGACTTCAAAGGTGGCCAATGGTTTAAAGGTCCAAACTGCAGTTTCAATGCTTGTTTTGCACTAGCTCAACCTCGTGTTACATAATCATGCACGTGTGACGTAGGCGTAAGTACAGACCTAGTGTTTACAAAGCAAAGTGCAAAGAAAGTCAAACGCCCTTTACAAAAAAGCTAAAACAACATTGTCGGACGATTTTGAAGTTGGAGGAGAAAATGAGATGGAGTTTTTCGCCCAACACTACCTATTTGAACCGAAATACACTGATGAAGAACAAACCATGCATGACTTTTCCAATGTGATTACGCAACAAGTGAAGACGCGCATGTGCATCGCACAGCTAGCGCAAGACGAGCACTTGTGGTTAATATATATACACACATATATGTATGTGTATATATATATATATATATATATATATATATATATTTTTTTTTTTTCAGAAAATGCCCGATCGTTCCGCTAGATAAGACCATTATTCCTCAGCTGGGATTGTGTAGAGCCCTTCGAAGCTGCGTTGAAACTGCAATTTGGACCTTCAACCCATTGGCCAACACTGAAGTCCATTATATGGAGAAAAATCCTGGAACTTAATTTCTTTGTGACTTAAGAAAGAAAGACATGAACATCTTGGATGACACGGTGGTGAGATTTTCATTCTGGAAGTGAACTACTAGGTAAATAGCGTAGAAAATGTAACCAATAGATACCACCATATTTTTCCAGTTGATAGATTACATAAAAATTGTAAACTCTTTTTTTTTTTGTATTACAAGTTTTCTGAAATGTTATGTTTAAATATGCAAATGATACTAGTAAATTGTATTAAATATTATAATATATAAAATCTGCACTAATTTGCATAAATTTCCAGAAATCAAATCTTTGGATTAGTTTTTGCCTGTAGTGTCTAAAGAGAATCTCTGGTTATATCCCCTCCTCGTATACTCGCACAGACACCACGCAAATATAACCAGGTTAACTTTCTTAGACGGCCATGAGTTCAAAGAGTTGATCTTCATACAGACAGGGTGGTAATGGATCATATTTTGGTTACACTTTTGAGATACACTATACATGTTGCTGCACTCTTGTCTGATAGACTGTCATTGTGTATTTGTAAGAATGTTTTTATGTTGTTGTTCTTGTTTTTTGTTTTTTTTTGTCTGTGTTCTATTTGTGTTTCCTAAGACTGAATCAAAGCCTCTGCTGTCCTCTGATCACTCCTGTCAGTTTTGATATGTGTGTTTTCCATCTTTACGCACACTCCAGTGTTAAGAGCCCCTGATCTACGCATCTCCACCCTGCTCACATGTCTCTTAGCAACCGTATTCATCCAGAAGGGCCATTGATACATTTTGATCTGATCTGAGATCAGCACATGTGGATTTGTGTTATCACTGAGATGTGACAGAGACACTTCTCTTGGATGGCAGTAGCCATGCATTATCAGACAAGTAATATTTCTACACTGAACATCTGCTGCCACAGTGTGTGTGTGTGTGTGTGTGTGTGCGCGCGTGTGTATCTAAGAACACATTTGTCAAACCATTTATGAGAATATTTCCAAAATGTCATTATCAACAAGAGTGCACATCACATTCATTTCTGCTCTTTGACCCTCATTTGACACCAAACTGACCTTGACACACAATCCTACAAACCAAACCAAACCTCACAATAATAGCATGATCAAATGAAACAAGTTTTTCTGTGAACATATGGAAACTACCCACTCTACACTCATGCAAACTCAAGCCCAACAAATTTAAAATATGTCAGCAGAGCATTTGCTCTTAAAAAAGGCTTACAATTATTTGCCATATTTGTGAGTGATATATGAAATAAAACTCAATAATATTTATCTCATTTATCTTACTGATCACTTTAAAATCATTATTCTACAGAATAACATTAACAATTAGGGCTGTATGTCCCAACCAAAACACATTGTCGCCCATCGTCTTTCAGCAAATATGAATAGTAGAGGTGACACTATAATGGATTATAGAGGAAAATAAAAGTCACTTACCTACAGAGCAGATCACATGACATGAGTGACATGGTAGGGCAGGAAACATATAGAAGAAAAAGAGATGACAGAGAATAGTTAATAACCATATATATCAGAGTTGGGAGTAACGCATTACAAAAGTAACAATAGGCCTATTACAGTAGTATATTACTTCTGCTGTAACGCAGTATAGTGCATTACTAATACAATTTGGGTAATATTATTACTAGTTACAATCTCAGTAATGCAAGTTACAACAACATTTTAATTCGAAATTAAGTGGTGAATTTACCAACACCTTAAAACAGTAGGCTAGTAGAGAATAAATTCCACGGGTAAAATAGTTTGTCTATTTCCTGTTTCTGTAATTCGATGGTTGAGATGACTGCAGAGACGGATTCTACATTTGTGAGATGGACACACTTTCAGTTCATCAGAGAAAAGGACAAAATGCATAGTCAAGTGTAATGAATGATGATGAATGATGATGCATTTATATAGCGCTTTGTGTATTGCCGTACACCCAAAGCACTTTACAATCATGTGGGGGGTCTCTCCTCAACCACCACCAGTGTGCAGCATCCACTTGGATGATGAGACGGCAGCCACAGGACAACAGCGCTAGTGCACTCACCACACACCAGCTACAGGTGGAGTGGAGAGGAGAGAGAGTCATAGAGCCAGTCAAGTGGATGGGGATTATTAGGAGGCCATGATAGACAAGGGCCAGTGGAGGGAATTAGCCCAGGACACCGGGGTTACACCCCTACTCTTTCCGAGAAGTGCCATGGGATTTTTAGTGACCACAGAGAGTCAGAACCTCGGTTCAACGTCTCATCCGAAAGACGGTGCTTTTTACAGTATAGTGTCCCCGTCACTATACTGGGGCATTAGGACCCACACAGACCACAGGGTGAGCATCCCCTGCTGGCCTCACTAACACCTCTTCCAACAGCTACCTAGTTTTCCCAGGAGGTCTCCCATCCATGTACTGACCAGGCTCAACTCTGCTTAGCTTCAGTGGGCAACCACTCTTGGGCTGCAGGGTGATATGGCTGTAGCTATGTGCAACACTGATATCAACATGAAATAGCATGATCGTAACTGAAGAAACACCTGGACCGGTGCCACTGACACGAAGCTAACGGAGAGAGCTGCAGGGTCGGAGAAGAGAAAGAATGTGGCGGACGATTTTATCTTTCTGCTGTTCGATCGCGCTGGTGCCTCACGCACACACATACATCAATGCAGCCTGTTCATTATCAGAATAAAATAGACCATAGTCAACCAAACATATAGCTACACTGCTTAATTTAAATAGTCTGTCATACAGTCCGTGCCGTGCAGCCTGAGCTTGGGCCAAGTTTGTTTATTCAGCTTGTTTACATCGCGAATATGGAAACATGGATTTGTGCCGAATGAGAGAGGTAGGCTGCGTGAGAACAGCGCCGTTTGCTGCCGTTAGCAACTTGTATTTTTCATTCTTGTTCTGTTCGGAATATTGTTAAATTTAAAGGATTTGTTGGTGAGTAAGGAGAACTAAATAGCCTATAGGCTAGCTATTGTGTTTACTGTTTGTTCATTATAACATTCCGCTTTATTTACCGGTATTATTTCTGAATGATGTGGTTTGTGCTTATCCCCACTCCCTCCCACCCTCTCTCTCTCTCTCTCTCTCTCTCTCGCTCTCTCTAAAAATACTTACTGTATGTTAACAGTTAACCAGTTATGTTTATGCATGTGTGTATTCTTATGCTTCGCATGACTTGATTGCATGTAAATGGTACATGGTGTCGCAACAATTTAGAAATAAAAAAAGGGGGCACACTTAAAAAAGTTTAAACCACTTATAGATAAGGCCATGCCTAGATGCCAACTATTGCGTTATTACAAACAGCAACCTAAACTACAACGTAACATTAAGGCCTACATATCTAAATATGATTTTATAATTGTATGCTACAGTAGTCCTACCACATCACCCTGTGTCAACAAATGTATAGGCTAATGGGCAACAATAAACTACATTTTAGCATTTTAGAATGCCTAGTCATACTTCTGTGGATATTTTGGTGAAAGTAACTCAAAAGTAACTCAAAAGTAGTGTAACGCATTACAATTCAGAGACAGTAATATTGTAATGTAACTAATTACTTTCAAAAGACAGTAACTAGTAATATATAATGTATTACATTTTGGAAGTAATTTGCCCAACACTGCATATAAATAAACACATTTCAACAAAATTTAAATGCGCATCATTACAAATGCTAGCAACACATTACAATTAGGTTTCATTTGTTAACATTAGTTATAGTAACGTGAACTTCCCCTTTTCCTCTTGTTCACTCCCGCTTCACAGCAAGTGGGACTCCTTTAGTGGCAATTCCCTTTCACTATCTGTGTTTTGAAGCAAAAAGATGCATGTTTGGACACGAGTATTACGTCATGTTGCATCAAAACCAAAAATAACACATTAACCGCTTTTCCACCGCTGGGCCAAACGGTTCTAAGAATTGTAAGGTTCCAGTTATTTGTCCACTTGAGTTTAGTTGGGCACAGCACGATTATAAAATGCTTTTGGCCCGGAATTCTTACCATGGTTGGCTAACTTGCTGAAATGTGCTGGTAGAATATGTGTAGTGACAATTGGTCAATTGTTTGTTGTCTGGCTACTAGTTTCTCTCTGTAGCCGGCCAATTGCGCTACTTGAGCAAAGTAAACAGAAATATCTGATCATCCTCCATAAAGCAGTCACTATTTACATCTCATACAGTATGTAAACACTTGCATTACCAGGGGAACAACTATAGTTAACAAATTTGTATTATGAGCTCTTCACATTACAAAACTATACCTAAATGGCTGGGCCAGATCGGCCCAGAGTGGAACGGTTAAGCAGTGAGAACGGTTTAGCCCGTTCAATACCAAGTATGTGTAACAGTATACACATGCAGATTTTGGGCCATGTTTTGGTTTGTAGCTTCACAAAACATAGCACAACATAGTAGGTCACATTTATTTATTTATTTAAAGTAGGTGTTCCAGGTGATTCAGACGAGCCCAAATGCAGCATAACAAAGCATACATCTTGAGAAAATCCTCATAGAGTGTATTACATGCTGCTTTGCTAAAGCTATAGGACATCCAGGATCTGATGATGATGATGATGATGATGGTGGTGGTGAGACAAAGTTTTTCAATGTCATTTGAAAACAGCGGGAAGTTTAACCAATAGAAACTGGGTCTTATGTTTGGTGGGTGGGTATATCGGGTAGGGACGATGAATAAAATCCAAGTGGCGACTGTTTTACAGCGGGAGTGCACTTGGATTGATTGCTCAGACTGACAGCTCTTGCATTTACCATTAACCATAGAACAGTAGTGCATAACTGGAAGATCTGCGCTCATTCACTAGAATTACTAAGTATTTTCTACATAAAAATACCTAAATACATAAATACATTGGATGGACCAGCCGTCATTGTGAGCTTATGTAGCCTAGTCGCTGATTTATACCTTCGGTGGTAAATTCATAGCATGTCTGCCTCACCAAGTCACTACTACACCTCTGCCCCCAAAACAGTGCTGAAAATATGAAAAATAAAAAGCCTGCAGATTCATTTTGGATCTGTCTCACCACGTTCTTGTGCCATCTCTCCAGTATTACTGTCACACACATGTACACACATCAGAGGGAGTTCTGTGAGATCCAAACCTCACCACCAAAATAGACACACTCACACACACTATGACAGACCCACAGACATGTGGAGGAACACGGTTACAGCTATTTCCCACAAAGCCTTGAGGCACTTATGCCAGAATAGGTGTATTTCTGCATGGACATCTGAAGGCCAAGCGTCCTCTAGTCTCGTCATTTATTTCTGTTGTTACTTTTTCTTGTACATGTGAAAAGACTTTTCATCGCATGTCATGATGAAATACCATGATAAAAGCACTTCTGTATAGTGGGTGTGCTAGCCTTACACACTTCACACTAGGGATGTCCCGAGCCAATCTCAAGAATCGTGATTGGGGCCGATTAAGAATTTTTTAATCTGATCCGCATCGGCTCTCCTAACGCCGATCCACCAGTGATTCGTCAGCTGTCATGCCAGTGTCGTGCAATAGGTGGCAGTATGCAATTTCAACAGTCCACCACCATTAAAAGGAAAAGCAGATGCTCAAACGTGCATGCGTGACGTGCAAGAACAATGAGGTCTGTTCTAGCATGTCACACACGTTTAAGATTCCGTTTTGCATATTTGATGTGCACTTGAAGAAATCACTCTACAGTAATTTATTTACTATTTACTTTTATTTGCCATCAGACTGAGACGTTGTCATAATGCGTTGCTATGGGTTGTGTCTTACTTTGGACTTTACCAGATTGGCATTGGCATTCGCGAACTTCATGCTTTCTAACCTTATCTCAACTTTTTTTTCCCTTTATGTTGCAGTTAGTCTGCTTATTGTGCATATAAAATACAAGAAGTTTATATCAGTAGTCCCATATTAATAATTGTGACCACACAGTCATCACTGTAACATTTTTACATTTACCAATGTCTTTATTTAGTGTGTGCGTATATTAAGAGATATTGTTCATCGTATTATTGGAAGATGACTTGGATCAGATCTGGAGGACAAAAAACCTGATCGGGATATCCCTACTTCACACTGCTGTTGTTTTATGCACATATGTATACATTTAACATGTGGGTAAATATATTTACTTATATAGAAACACACTTCAGCAGACTGTAGTGTAGATATTCATCCATAACACACACACACACACACACACACACACACATCATGGTGTTTGACAGATCTGCCCCAGGCTCACACACACACTCTCTCACACACACTCTCTCTCTCTCACACACACACACACACACACACACACACACACACACATTCCTTCTCTCTCCGCTCACTGGCCAGTCTGCATGCAGTGACAAAGTAATGAGACGGGCAAACACGCCATGATCTATGTGGCTTTCAGGCAAGTAATGGGCTGTCAAACACACTCTGTTCTCCTGCAGTCAGATCCACTCTTCCATGCGTGTGTGTTTTATTCCAACACAGAAGAAAACAACATCACTGCTGATTTCAAAATACACACACACTTGTTCTGCTATCCTTGTGGGGACTCTCATAGGCATAATGTTGTTCTGCTGTACAGACCATATTTTCTATCGTCCTACACCAACCCTACACCTAAACCTACCCCTTACAGGAAAATTTTCTGCATTTTTACATTTTCAAAAAACTTCATTCTGTGTGATTTATAAGCTTGTTTACCCGTGGGAACCTCAATTTAGGTCCCCACCGTGACACAAGTCCCCATGAGGCTGTGTGTATTCAGGTCTAAGTCCCCACCAGGATAGAAAAAACAAGTACACCTCAGTCGCATGACCTCACAGCCTTGAAAGTGTGTGTTAAGACTGACCTAATATGTCCTGTGTTCTGACCCCAGAACAGTCCAGCGATCTTTCATCCCTTTTCTTGTTTCACAGCACACACACATTTGCAGGTTCAAAGGTTAATGGAAGTGATAGCTTCATTTAGGCTAAATCTGAAGCCCTCTTAATACAAAATTACATATTTCTTACTGCTTTATATAAAATAATGGATTCACGCAAATATCCTAAATTTGAGTAACAAAAAATGCTAATCTCATATAAAATATAGAATGTAACAGCACATATTATTTAGTTTAGCCTCCTGAGGGGGATGAACCACATTTCTTCTCTCTTCATTGGATGAAAAATGTTATTTTATAGGCTATTAGATTATATATATATCTATATATATATATATATATATATATATATATATATATATATATATATATACACACATACATATAAATACATATTAATGTAGTTTTTAACCAGCAGCAACAGAATTGACAGAATCCTGGAGATGATCAAATGTGTCTATGCAGGTAACAGGGACTGCTGCATTGTTTTTGTTTTTTGTAATTATTTTTATTTTGCTTTAACCGCAGCAGCCATATTTGCCTTATTATAACAACATTTTGGTTATACAGGTGTTTATCAAAACAGTATACAGTATCTCAGGTCAGGATGGTCCACTGATAACAGTCAAAATGAACATTTTCTCAGCCAAGTCACTAGTCCAGCTGTAGGCAGTTTATGGTATGTACGTTAATAAAGAAATCAGCTAGTGTGCAGCACATCTGTGTGTATATCACCTATTTTACAGTGGCTTTAAATCAGTTGTATCTTACCCCATCAAATTTTAGTTGGAACAATCTGTTTTATGATTGTCATTTCAGCATATTACTGTGCAATACAAGTTAACAGACATGAACAGAACAGAAATGAGCTTACAGACTAAACTCAGAGAAAGAGAGCAAGACGCCATTTTAGGAAGAGATGGAAGAGGCAGGGCAGAAAAATGGGCTCATAGCATGGGAGATGCTCTGAATATAAGTGTGTGCATGAAGGCCACTATTCTGGGCACACCGCCTGGGCAGCAGCAGATGGAGCAGAGCTCCAGACCTCCCCCTGCTGTGGTGATGCCAGTCTCAGCCCTGGCACTGCTGTGGGTCTTTTACTCATAGTCCAGCAGCATCAAGTAGGAGGAGCAGCCAATCATCAATGTGAAGTTCAATTTCTACAAACTATAATGCAATAAATGCAAAAAAAAAAAAAAAAAAATAATAATAATAATAATAATAATAATAATAATAATAATAACAAAATAAAATAAAATAAATAAATAAATAAATAAAATATGAAAGAACTGGCCTCTTTGCATTTAAAGTTGTTAAACCTTGGTCATGTTTAATCTATGTTTAACTAAAATAAATCATAGTGCCTTATTTTTATGTTGTTGTTCTTTTTTTTCTTAGTGTTTTAATATCTTGGAGATTATTCTTTTGTTTTAAAGATGTTCACATATTTGCACAAGAAAACAAGAAAAAAGATTCAGAACAGAATTTTGTAGTACACAGACCTCACAAATCTAAAACAAATATTTGCTTCATAATGCCGTTTGTTACACACATGACATTAAACATGGGACAAACATGCAATGTTCTGGACCCCAGGAATGCTTAAATCACTCTCTCTCTCTCTACTTATTTTAAATCTCTCATTTTGATGTTAGCATAAAGTTCAATTTCACCCAGATCAGAGAGAGATTAACACCCTAAACATGCACACTCAAGCTTGGCACATGCAAAGCCGGGGAAAGCATGACCGTTGTTTTCCAGTGTGTTAAAACTATAAGCCACCCAATCAAATCCATTCCAATCCAATAAATGCAGTCATGAGCCGGCGCTCTCAGCTGATCTGAGAGATTTGAGCTGCAGGCTTATATGAGAAAACTCTTCTCCTCCCTTAATCTGCATGAGTGCAGTTCCCCTCTCTTTCATAAGTATTATCGGGTGATGAAGCAGGCTTCAGCGGATGGGATTTGCCTGGATAACCTATCCATCTTTAAACAATGGCTACTGATGAGACATTAAGAAGTTCAATTGGATTAATTAATGCTGGGAAGGCAGTGAGAGCACTTTACCCAACACTTATGCTTATTTAATGCACAATGATATGTGCAGATATATTACTGACAGTATTATCATGTGGATAATTCCAGTTGGGAGTGTTATTCACAACTTGTTTCTCTTTGCTTGATTGATGCGACAACAGCTCATTATCATAAAAGGCAGAAAGGCTGTGTTGGGAATGTAATGTTTGCTTCCATGCAAAGACTGTAAATATACAGACAACCTAGTCTTGAATAGTAAAACCTTTAACTAGACACCAACTAGAAGGGACTGCAGCTTTTTCTGTTCAAAAAAGAATGTATTACAGTGGAAAAAGCTTGAGAGGTTGAGCTCCAGAATTTGACCAATCAACTTCATAGATGTCATAGAAATGGGATAGCTTTCCTCTGATATTTACAGTATACACATTATAACCATCTTAATGCACTGCCCACACTACAGGACTGAAACTGTGTCTGTTTTTACTGCACTACAGTACAAACAAAAACACACTGTTCCTTTAGAACCACACTCTGGCATTTATGCTTTATGTTTGAGAGTAAAGGCTCATTCACAACAAGAATTATAACTATAAAGATAAAGAATTATAACTCACTCTCTCTCTCTTTCTCTCTCTCTCTCTCTCTGTCGGAGTGCATGCTGGGAGTGAACGGAGCATGGTGAAGGTGAGTGCGTTTGTAGCTGTGAGCAAAAAAAACTTTTCTATCTTCTATCTTTTTTGTTTGTTTGCCTTTTGTGTGTTGAATTGTTTGGCTGTTTAGCATTTAGGGGTGTTTGCGTCTGCAACCAGCGTTGTGCTGGGAGGCACGACGAATCAAGATACAATGAGTTTAGAAAATTTAACCCGCCGCCACGGAGTAAACGTGGAATCAAAAAAATCAGTGTGGAACAGTGTTATTTAGCGGTGGGAGAGATTGTGGGACATGATAATATTGTTTCGGCATCGCGGATGAACAGTGCAATTGTTCTTTTTTTTTTAAATCAGTTGAAAAGGCAAATGATGTTGTACAAAGCGGCGTAGTGTTGAATGGTTCACTAGTGCCTGTTTTGCCTTTGAGTAGCCCGTCTAAAAAGGTAATACTGTCTAATGTACCTCCGTTTATTAAAGATGAAGTATTGGTTCAAGAATTCTCTCATTATGGAAAGCTGGTTTCCCCAATCAAAAAAAATCCCTCTTGGGTGCAAGTCACCGTTGGTAAAACATCTAGTCTCGTTTAGAAGATAAGTTTTCATGGTGCTGAAAAATGGAACTGATGAGATGGATTTGGTTTTCAAGTTCAAAATTGATGGTTTCGACTACACAGTGTTTGCAACATCTGATACTACAATTAAATATTTTAGTTGTGGTAAAATTGGACATCTTGTTTGTGAGTGTCCTAATAAAACAGATGGTATGCAGGTATGAGCACAAACTCGGAATGATTAGTTTCTGCTCTTTCTCCGGCTGAGATCGGGGGTGATGCGTAGAGTGCCGGTATGTCTGCAGAAGCCGCTGAACACGAGTCGATTGCAGTTGTAGCTGCTGTGATCGAGTCTGATACAACAGAGATTGTTACTAAGCCTAGTAAAAATTATACTTTTCTGTTGTCCGATGAGCAGTCTGAACATTCTGAAAACGTTTGTGTGGCAGACGCTGATGAAATGGATGTTGAAGACAATGTTGTTGATTCTGAGAAATAAGTAGAATCTGTCTTTAAAATCCCAGTTAAAAGAAAGAAAAAAAGCTGTGGAAAGGCTATTAAACAAGTCAGGAAAGATTATGGTGGTAATGAGAATGTGGGTTCTGACAGTGATATAGTTTCCTCTGATTCAAATTTGTCTCAGTGTTCAAATCTGTCTGTTCTCAAAGTGAAAATTTGATTTGTTTGTATAGAGCTGAGGACATTAGCAGATTTCTGCAAGAAACAAAGGGAATGAAAGGAGTGCAAGTTGAAGATTTTTTCCCTGATTGCAAACAATTCATAAATGATGTGAGGTATCTAATAAAAGGAGGAGCTTTTCAAGATGTAGAGGTTTGCCGTCTCAGAAAATTTGTGAACAAACTTTAAAAAAAAACAAAAAACAAAGATGAAGCTGTTAACGTCTAAAATTCTGCCAAAAATAGTTTTTTTTTGGCAATTTTTCATCTTTTTTTTTTTTTGCTTTGGTCTCTAAAACAAATATTACAAATTTTAAAATTGGAACTTTAAATTTAAATGGTGCCAGAGATAGTCATAAAATAATGATGTTATTTGAGTTTATTAGACAAAAGCAAATTGATATTGTGTTTCTACAGGAAACACATAGTGATTTTAAAAATGAGAGACTGGAGAAGAGAATGGCATGGACAAACTGTCATAAAAGTCATAAATCCTCTATTAGTGGAGGGGCTGCTGTTTTGTTTTCAAAACATTTTTTTACCTTTATCTTGTGAAGTGGATGAAATAATTGGTGGTCAGTTTTTAAAAATTTAAGTTAAATTTGAGAAAACGACTATGGTGTTTATGAATTTATATACACCTAATAAAGGATTAGAAAGAGTTCTTTAAAAAAAAAAAAAAAAAAGTAGATGCTGTTTTGAAAGGTTAAAATCCAGAAGAGTTATTTATAGGTGGAGATTTTAATTGTAACGTTAATGACAAGTTGGATAGAAACCATATAGAACCACATATTGCTTCTCAGAAAACACGAATACAACTTATTGAAACTCATGATTTATGTGATATATTGAGAAGTATGAATCAAGATGTCAGACATTATACTTGGGCTCATAACACTGTCTAAGGCCTCAAATTTAGGCCTTAGCCCGGCCCTGGGCCGAGACGCTGAGGCCCTAGCCCAGCCCGTGTCCGACAGCTTATCAGAATTACCGACCTGAGCCCGTCTTAACCCCCCTTCACCCAAAACGGCTCATGTTTCAGCTATTAGTGCTAGGTTCAGCTTTGTATGTAATGGCAAAAGGTTTAGATTTCGTTTTAGGTTTTTTATTAAGTCTATTTAGAAAAAAACGTTGGGAGCATTGTTCATTAAATAAGCTTTTCTTCCAAAGTAATGACCAAGCGGGCAGCGGCAGACCGCAGGCTTATCATTATGTTTGATCAGTTTAGCCTTCTCAAATCATCACGACTTGCCTAAAATAAAAACTATAGATATATTAAAACAGTTCAAGCATATAACAATGTTTAAACGTTAAACCTAGATAAATGTGTGTTGCATCCAGTAGTTTGTGCGGAGAGTGGAAGTTAAAGCGCAGGACATGGAGGCACCAGCGCAATCAATTGCAATTTTTTTCAATGGAAACAACTTACGCCGTAATTTTTGCTCATAAAGGTAAGAGTAATACATCATTCGGAACTGTAAAGGGTCTACTTTTATTTGTGTGCACTCACAATATCAACAAAACGTCGTGCTTTTATCTTGAACAGGAGCGCTTCACAAAAATGAACCGAAAGACAACGAATACATGCCTCACAGACATGATAGATATATTTATAGAAAGCTTTAAATTACTACTTAACGAAATAAATAAAAACGAAAACAAAAACTCTTTAATATAATCGTTATCCGTGAAGATGCACTTCTCTCTAAAGGCACGTCTAATGAGGAGATGGCGAATCCTTACTATTTCTCCTGGCATGCTTTATTGTGTGTATTTGAAGCAGAACTCTTCAGCTGTGTTGACGGCTCGCTGCTGCTGCGGGACACTAAACACCGTCGAGCCTCTCTTGACAGTCGCGGCAGCACAGACTCATGTTGTTTCCACCAGAGTGGCAATTTTTTTTTCATCAATAATTGATGGATGTCTAAAACATAAAGATAAGGAGAAGCCTAAAACAGGCCCGAGGACCGGCCCGCGTCTGAACTATGACGCGAATATTGGCCAGAAGCCCAGCCCTAGGGACATAAAAAAGTCGGGAGCCCGACTTTAAATTAAATTTTTAAAAAATTAAATTTTGGGCTAAAAGTGTGTTGTAATGCAAGCGTTACTGAACATGTACCGAGTAAAATATTACTGAAAATTGATTAGTAATGCCTTACACTACTGCGTTACAGCAAAAAGTAATCCGTTACTGTAATGCATTACTTTTGTAACGCGTTACTCCCAACACTGGTGATCACATATATTGGCAAGTGGTCTGGTCTCCCACCCGTCCCCTTTCTTTGGCACCAGTCTTTGGTGCAGATCTTCTTAAATCTCACATTTATGCAGGAGTGCACTTTTCCATACAGGATCAGCCCAAAGAGTTCCTCTTTTACTGTATATCATATGGTCATGCGATTGAAAGAACCCCAACACCTGAGTGTGTTTCCTAGATGGGAATCAGCTGTAATTTACATTTACATTACATTTACATTTAGTCATTTTGCAGACGCTTTTATCCAAAACGACTTACAAATGAGGACAATAGAAGCAATCAAAACCAACAAAAGAGCAACAATATGCAAGCGCTATGACAAGTCTCGCTAACGCAGTACACATAGCAAGGTTTGTTTTGTTTTGTTTTTTTAATGAAAGAAAACAAGTAGAATAGAAAAAAAGCTTCTTTTTTTAAGAAAACAAGTAGATAGAATAGAAAAAAAGAAAGCTAGTGTTAGAGGGTCAGATAGATACAAAGAATAGATACAAAGAAGACAGATAGATAAAAATAGAATTAGAATAGAGAGTGCTAGAGTTAGAGGGTCAAATAAAGATGGAAGAGATGTGTTTTTAGCCGATTCTTGAAGATGGCTAAGGACTCAGCTGCTGGGATTGAGTTGGGCAGGTCATTCCACCAGGAGGGAACAGTTAACGTAAAAAGTCTGTGAAAGTGATTTTGTGCCTCTTTGGGATGGCACAATAATGCTCCGTTCACTTGCAGAACGCAAGTTTCTAGAGGGCACATAAGTCTGAAATAGTGCATTTAGGTAAAGGGGTGCAGAGCCAGAGGTGGTTTTGTAGGCAAACATTAATGCCTTGAATTTTATGCGAGCAGCTATTGGTAGCCAGTGCAAATTGATGAACAGAGGTGTGACGCAAAATTTTTCACTAGCTAAAATTTATCTTGCTGTAGTATTTTGGATTAATTGTAGAGGTTTGATGGAACTGGCTGGAAGACCTGCCAAGAGAGCACTGCAATAGCCCAGTCTGGACAAAACAAGAGCTTAATTTATTATTATTATTATTATTATTATTATTATTACTTGTAATTTATATACACTGAACAAAATTATAAATGCAACACTTTTGTTTTTGCCCCCATTTTTCATGAGCTAAACTCAAAGATCTAAGACTTTTTCTATGTACACAAAAGGCCTATTTCTCTCAAATATTGTTCACAAATCTGTTAGTGAGCACTTGTCCTTTGCCGAGATAATCCATCCACCTCATAGGTGTGGCATATCAAGATGCTGATTAGACAGCATGATTATTGCAGAGGTGTTCCTTAGGCTGGCCACAATAAAATGCCACTCTAAAATGTGCAGTTTTATCACACAGCACAATGCCACAGATGTCACAAGTTTTGAGGAAGCGTGCAACTGGCATGCTGACTGCAGGAATGACCACCAGAGCTATTGCCCGTGAACTGAATTTTCATTTCTCTACGATAAGCCATCTCCAAAGGCGTTTCAGAGAATTTGGCAGTACATCCAACTGGCCTCACAACCGCAGACCACGTGCAACCATACCAGCCCAGGACCTCCACATCCAGCATCTTCACCTCCAAGATCATCTGAGACCAGCCACCCGGAAGCTGCTGCAACAATCGGTTTGCTTAACCAAAGAATTTCTGCACAAACTGTCAGAAACGGTCTCAGGGAAGCTCAACTGCAGGCTCGTCATCCTCATCGGGGTCTCGACCTGACTGCAGTTCGTCGTCGTAACCGACTTGAGTGGGCAAATGCTCACATTCGAGGGAGTCTGGCACTTTGGAGAGGTGGATGAATCCCGGTTTTCACTGTACAGGGCAGATAACAGACAGCAAGTATGGCGTCGTGTGGGTGAGCGGTTTGCTGATGTCAACGTTGTGGATCGAGTGGCCCATGGTGGCGATAGGGTTATGGTATGGGCAGGCATATGTTATGGACAATGAACACAGGTGCATTTTATTGATGGCATTTTGAATGCACAGAGATACCGTGACGAGATTCTGAGGCCCATTGTTGTGCCATTCATCCATGACCATCACCTTATGTTGCAGCATGATAATGCACGGCCCCATGTTGTAAGGATCTGTACACAATTCCTGGAAGCTGAAACATCCCAGTTCTTGCATGGCCAGCATACTCACCGGACATGTCACCCATTTAGCATGTTTGGGATGCGCTGGATCGGCGTATACGACAGCATGTTCCAGTTCCTGCCAATATCCAGCAACTTCACACAGCCAGTGAAGAGGAGTGGACAACCTGATCAACTCTATGCGAAGAAGATGTGTTGCACTGCGTGAGGAAAATGGTGATCACACCAGATACTGACTGGTTTTCGGACCCCCCCAATACAGTAAAACTGCACATTTTAAAGTGGCCTTTTAATGCGGCCAGCCTAAGGCACACCTGTGTAATAATCATGCTGTCTAATCAGCATTTTGATAATCTATCCACCTCACAGGTGTGGCATATCTCGGCAAAGGAGAAGTGCTCACTAACACAGATTTAGACAGATTTGTGAACAATATTTGAGAGAAATAGGCCTTTTGTGTACATAGAAAAAGGCTTAGATCTTTGAGTTCAGCTCATGAAAAATGGGGGCAAAAACAAAAGTGTTGCGTTTATAATTTTGTTCAGTGTATTTGCATAACTTCAATCAGATGTTTCTCATTAGCAATGGAATAAGATACAGGGGATATATGTTTCAGTTCACAATATATATACAGCTGTTCACTTTGACTTTATCCTACAAGTTAGGTTTAGAACATAATGTTATCTGTTCTGACATACAGTGTGAAAGCATTTGAAAATTTGGCAGTAAAATTATTTTGTTTTGGTCTTGGTTGAGCTTGTGTGTAAAGGAAGTTCAAGCATTTTAAATTTGTGTTAACTGTATGCATTTTGTGTCAAAGCAACAAGAAATGTGTTAATTGTATGGCCTACACAGACAGATGTGCTAGCTGTGTTAAGAGTTCAGGAAAATTGTTAAAAGTATTGAAAAAATTGTCATAGCGATCGTAAAAAACTGTAATGACAGTCTGAAAAGAGGACTATTGCCACTGAGCTGCAGAAGGGCAGTCATCACACTGTTACCTAAGAAAGGTGACCTTCAGTATATCAGTAATTGGCGCCCTGTTTCACTGTTATGTTCATAATATAAAATTTTGTCTAAAGTTTTGGCTTTAAGACTTAAAGTTTTAAGCCAACTGATTTATTCTGATCAGTCTTATTGTATTCCTAACAGGTCTATTTTTGATAATATTGCTTTAATTAGAGATGTTTTGGATGCTTATAAATTCTTGGGAATTAAATGTAGCTTGATTTCTCTCGATCAAGAGAAAAAAACATCTGTTTTTATGGAATACTTTAGAGGCTTTTGGTTTTAGTCCTTCTTTTATATCAATGATTAAGGCTATGTACTGTAACATTGAGAGTGTTCTTAAGATTAATGGTGGTTTGAGTGCTCCGTTCAAAGTTCAGAGGGGAGTTAGGCAAGGATGTGCCATGTCTGGTATGTTGTATTCCTTAGCCATTGAACCTTTACTTCAAAAGTTACGAGATCATTTAAAAGGTCTGGTTTTCCCTGCTTGTAATAATCCTGCATAACCTTCTGCCTATGCTGATGATGTTATTGTTTTAGTAAGCGGAAAGGATGACGTAAATAAGTTAGAAAAAATTGTTAATGATTTTAAATGCATTTCTTCTGCTAAAGTCAATTGGGGGAAAAGTGAAGCTCTATTAGTGAGGAATTGGAGTGGAGATCTTCCCACTTTACCTGGAGGATTGCTTTGGAAAAGAGGAGGGTTAAAATATCTTGGTGTCTATCTGGGAAATGAGATTTTCATTAAAAAAATTGGGAAGGTTTATTTGAGAAAATAAAAGGTCGATTGGAAAAATGTAAATGGTTACTCCCTCAGATGTCTTATAGAGGGCATATTCTTGTTATTAATAATCTTGTGGCATCTTCATTATGGCATAAATTTGCTTGTGTAGACCCTCCATATGGACTCCTTACAAATATTCAAAGAGAACTGGTGAACTTGTTTTGGGACAATTATCATTGGACTCTTCAAAGCATTTTGTTTTTGCCCAAGGAGGAAGGAGATCAAGGATTAGTAAATCTCGCAAGCAGAAGAGCCACCTACTGTCTCCAGTACATACAGAAACTTTTAATGGGACATACTCACTTGTGTGGAGACCATTGGCATTAAGCATTTTGAGGAGAGTGGGTAATATAGAAATGGACTTAACATTGTTTTTAATGGATTATAAAAGATTGAATTTTACTGGAATTCCTGCTTTTTATCAAAACTTATTTAAAGTGTGGAGTCTTTTTAAAAATCGGTGGATGGAACCAGCAACTTCTCTGTATTGGTTGTTGGAAGAACCACTTATTTTTGGAGCACGGATTGATGATTCTGGAGAAGATTTTCCTGGTTTAACAGATTTATTATGGTATAAAAGGATTTTTAAGTAAAAAAAAAACAAACATTATAAATGAATCAGGATATGATTTGCAGTGACCTAAACATATTGCTACCCTCAACATATTGCTCGATCAATACATTTTGCTAAGAAGTATCTTGATAAATTTAATTTGATTTTAACTGATGAAGAGAAGACACTTCTAGAAGAGTTTGGTGCAGGGACTTTAATCCCTGACAGTAAAGATCTTTTCCCAGATATTGAAATTTCCCCCGCTATAGATTGGTCTTGTTTTACTAGCCCTCTGTTAAACTTGGGAATTAATGAACATATTGATTTTTGTACAGTAGAAGGAAAAATGTTGTATAAATACATTGTGTAAGTTATTCATCAACACAATTTAAGTTTGAAAACAGATACAGTATGGAGAGAAAAATTAGGGATTAATTATGAAATTAAGCCTGTTTGGAGAGCGATTTACAAACCACCATTAACAAAAAAAAAAACTTGGTGACTTACAATGGCGAATTTTACATGGAGATATTGCTGTGAATGCCTTTGTATCCATTTTAAACCCCACTATAAGTGACAAATGTCCTTTTTGTTTGGAACGAGAGACTATATTTCATTGTTTTATGGACTTAACCCTCTTTTTGACCTGTTAAAAGTTTGTTTTTCTTTTTTTTCTTATTTTAATATCTGTTTTACAAAGCAAGATTTTATTCTTGGCTTTTTTATAGTCCAAAACAAAAGTCAAAATGTCATGTTATTAATTTTATGGTGGGACAAGCAAAATATGCTATCTATATCACTAGGAGAAATAAGATAGAAGAGAAGTCAGGACAAGATGTTGTTTTTGTTTTTAAAAATATGGTAAAAGCAAGCATCCTTACTGATTTTAATTTTCATAGATTAATGAGTACGATAAACATTTTTGAAATTAAGTGGTGTTGTAATGCTCTGTGTTCAGTTGCTGATGAAAAAATTGTCTTTATAAGAGAGTTGATGTAAATATGTAATTTATTTATTGTCCTTTTTTGTGTGTAAAGTGATGTAAATGTTTGAAGAATAATTGTTTTGATAAAGTGATTGTAAAAATCAAAATCTCTCTCTCTCTCATAACATTTTACATACATGCTATTTATGTTTTACCACCCTTCATCTACTTTGTAACCAATTCAAGTGTAACAATAATAAAATACTTTTTTAAAACAATTTCAGTTATAAATTATGTGCTAAATAGTTTTGATTCAACATTAACGCTGAAGTGCTACCTATTGCAATACAGCATAGTCACTCAATAGCAACGCTCTCCCACATATTTTGATATTCTAACTGTGCTTATTGACATCATTGGTCAAGTGGCAGTGGGTGGTAATAGACAAGAAAATGTACAGTTTTATACCATTGTGCTGATAACGTTTCTTTAGTAGTGCACCCATGAAAATTGGCCCCTATTCATGGTCTTTCTCTTTAGAATGTTGTCTCTCGATGGAGTTTGAACAGTCATAAAGAGTCAGAAAATGCATCACAAATGGAGACCAGCAAAAGCTAAGAGTTGCATCGATTTCCTATTTGGTGGTGATGTCATCCCTGTTGGTTGCTTAATGCCACATGCTCTATAAATTTCCCTCACTGCTTCTGACATGCACTGATGAAGACAATCCATCTGAGCGACAAAGCATGCACTCAGTATTTGACACACAACAAATAATGGAGAACCTGTTTCCTCACGCACACTTCATCTTCACGTAACAAGTTGATAGCGATGCTGGTGTCTGCTGAGTGATACTCAGGTGATTTAAAAGGAGAGAAGACTTTAACGTAATAGCTTGTTTGTGCTTGTTTTTTAAGCTAACAAGTGATTTACAATCTGAAAAGTTGTTCTTGCAGACAAAATAAAATACATTAAGCAGTCAATGTTATATCACCTTGTGCAGATCAATACATAAATGGGGAGGGTGCTGTGTGGAAGAAGCTTCTTTCTATTACTATTCCCCAAGTGCAATACCATTTTGGAATAGAAAGGGACACTACACAAATTGTAATATCAAAGCTGAAAGCATAATGTCATTGTATGGTGTAATATTAAGATTTGTTTTTCACTGGAATTACTGAATTACTGTTGCTAATATTGATAATTGTCATTTTGTTATTATTTTGTATGTTAACTAATGCATTATTTATGATGAACCACAGCTATGACCACTTTAAAAGCCTACTATATGTATCACTACACAGCACTCTAGCTGATTGTAATTCTGTTGCATGAATGAAGACAGACATACTGGGTGTGGTGTTCAGACCAGAAGAGGGAATAAAATGTCCAAAAGAAGATGCAGTATCTAACTAAAAATGGCAAATTTGCTGTTCTTGCTGTGACTGGGCATCGGCTTCTTCCACTGGCGGCTTGGCTTCCTGCAAATTGTTCGAGAAAGTGACTCGGTGGAATCCTTGGCTGTTACCTCCCTGGACCAGCAACAACTTCAGTATCCATGTACAAGAAAAGAGAACTCTCTTTAGAGGGGAGGCATGCTCGTCATATTAAGGCAGCAGCGACAAGGCTCCATTAACTTCAAGTGAGTAGAGTCATTGCACACTGCCGGTCACATTTGTTCCGGTCAACAGCCTGACTGAAGGACACAGATTTAGGGATAGATCGGTGCTGATGTGATGAATTCCACTTAATGAATTTGTTTAACCCTTGTGCATCAATAAAAAAAGTTACACTTAGGTCCATAGTGGACAAAAATGTCCATGTCAAAAAAAAACGGTCATAAAAATTGGAAGCTTGGGAGCACAGACTTAAGTTTGGTCTCATTTTAAAGAAGACCCATGGCAGATTATTGTTGAAGTAAAAAAAAATTAAAAAGTGAAACTAAAAAAAAAGTTATACAGGTTTAAGTTTATGAAAATGATTTATGAACAATATATTTTATTTTATGAATATTTTATCTATGAAACATGTTGAACTCTAAACCTGCTAGAAAATCAAAGCCATAAGTCTAAACAAGTTGTGTTCCAAATTTGAGGTTGATATCTCAAAAAATGAGCTTTCAGTAAAATTTTGTTTGGGCGCAGTACCAAATTTTCCCCATT
>JAFVLL020006330.1:0-51375 GCA_021397915.2 Tor tambroides | reverse complement strand
GATTCAATGATCTATGCTAAGCTAAGCTAAAAGTGCTACCACCAGACCCGGAGATCGGCTGAATGGATTCAAAAACGGTAAAACTCAACTGTTTAGCTCTAGGGGAGTTGTAAAATGAGCCTATTTCCAAAAAAAAAAGTGTTCCTTTAATAGGGAACTTGGAGACAGGGGCTGAGCTCATGGTTTTTATTATTTCCTCAAAAATCTGTTTACCGGTATTTGCTTAGTGAACTTTCAAATTTACCTATACCTGCTTATTTTATATTCATACATCCATTTAGGGTTGCTCAATTATGGCAAAAATCATTATCACGATTATTTTGATCTATATTGTAATCATGATTATTTAATACGATTAGTGGGCGATATGACCAAAACTTTATATGAATGATTTGTTTAAACATAGCGATATATATAAAATATATATTTTCTGTAAATAAGGTTGCTATGACATCAACATTTTAGAGACCAGTGAAATGTCACTATTCTCAATACCACAGCAGAATACTAGAGGAACTGATAAGAGTACAAAACAAACAAAAAAAGTCCTCAAAATTATTGAAAATAATTAAACTGTCAGTAATAAAAAAGCAAAGGACAAATGCAATAGAATAAAAAAGATACAATTGAAACAAGCTGCTGTAAGCTTTTTTTATGCTAAAGTAACAGCCTACTACAGAAATTGAAAAATCTAATGTGAAATAAAATGGCGTAGTCTTCAAACTTCCTTTGTTTCTTATTAAAGCTACAAAAGTCCTTCAGTCATGTGATTTTGTCTTTGTCTTTTGTTATTTGATTAATATTCAGCAGCAGGAATATTAGAGCGCATGGATCCAATTTACTGTTACACACATATTTTCATTCTCAACTGTTTACGTTCATTTATTACATAACTGATGAGGGTTTACATGAATAATCACTAATTGCATTTTGAGTCATTTTTTGCGTGTATTTGACCTTTTATGCGTGCGCCTTCAGCTAAAAGATGACTTTATATGTCCATGTTCTGCAAAAGTGCACTGCTGGAAGGGGGTGGAATGGGCCGCAATAATCATTTTATCTCGATTATAGTATTTTCATAATCGTTGGAGGCCGAAATCAAAATCAAAACTGTATTTTGATTATTTGCACAGCCCTACATCCATTCTTTTTCCAAATCACGTGTCTTGGGCCATAGGCAGGGAAACACCCCCATACCGACAGACAATTTCCAGTTCACTGGTGCTCTTTGGATAATGGAGGAAACCCAGACCAACACAGAGAGAACATGTAAACCTCACAAAGAAAGGCCTCATTGCTCAACCGGAACTCAAATTGGAGACCTTCTTGCAGTCGAGTTCTCTACTATATTTATTAAGTTAAAAATGTAATTTTATATATGTAAAATACATTATTTTATATTATTATACATATATGTTTTAATACATATATTATTGTTGTAATAATAGTATTAAAATTGTACTGTTGTGAAATAAAATATTAATAATAATTATTATTATTATATTGTTTTTATTTTACAGTAAAAATTATACTACTATAGTAATATATTTCTTTACTGATTTGCTTAATTTTAATAATTAATAATACTAATAATATTAATTATTGTTATTATTGTCATATTGAATTGGTTCAATAAAACAGCAGTGTAGACAGTGATTTTTTTTTTACTTAAAATTTGAAGAAAAAAATCACATAGCAGACATAGAGCTCTGTTAAAAACACATTTTTATTAACAATTTTTATCAGAAAAAATTGCAGTTAGATTTGTTTTATCAAATCATTGCCCACAAGGCTATCCACCCCCAACAAAGCCAATCAGTCTTATTAAGTATATTGTGTGACATAGCCATCCAGTCAGTAGGATTTCTGTTAACTGCATTGAAACAGAATTAAACAAACAAAACCTGCAAAGTAAGTGGATTAAATAAGTAGGGCGAGACATTTGCGTATGATTCAGGTAATAATTACCTGCAGATCCACCCTGTAATACAATCCAACACCATTAGGCAGATTATTACAGATTCCTAATCATTTGAACCTACATGTGGTGCTGACATTTTCAAGATTGGACAGATAGTTCTTTCACCAAAATTTATTTGATGTCTGCTTTTTCATTCCACGCTAATAAGTTTGGCAGCCATGCTGTTTCATTTAAAAAAGTAGCACACCAGATCATGCTGCCACGTGTATAGCTGAATGTAAACAGTGCTTTGCGGTAGGGTTGGGCGATGTCTACCAAATTGGTGAAAACAGTGAAACATCGTGATGGACGATGATATCGGCGGGGCGAGGTTAGGGGTGTGTCCAAAGCGTGAATCCGTATTCAGAAAGGCACGGAAAACAAATAACGCGTTCTACGGAGCCACTAAAGGGACATGGTTAGCCGATAGCGGTAGCCTGTTACATTACAATAGTCTACATGAAAGTTCACTTACCACATACGCAAAATAAGGAGAGATGACTGATAGGACGATGGTGAATGATTTGCAGATCCTGAGCACCACTGACAAACATGCAATCTTGTAAAATGTGTGGTAAGTAGTATGCCGCTCCGTAGTATAGAGTCCGTGTGATTGCGAATCTCGAAAGTGAAAGTAAAATGAGAGCGCGCATTCGAAAGCGGTTTCAACGCCCTGAATATTATTAGCGGCTCCCCAATTTATTTATAGTATAATTACTCAACGATATAATTGCGAGAGAAAGTATTGAAACAATTGTTTTATCCTCCCATCTCGTAGGCTATTTATTCTCTTTAGGGGTACACTTAATTTTCTTTCCGAACACGGAATTGGGGTGCGGCGGATTGCGGGAGGGGGAGGGGGAATCACAGTGCCGGTGTTGTGCCCATTCTCGACCCCCTGCCAAATTATTCCCCCTGTCGTTGAAATCGCTATATGATTGCCTAATCCTAACCCCACCCCTAATCCTAACCCCTCCCCCACACCTAACCCTAAACCTACCAATACTAGGGGGGAAATAATTTGGCAGGGTTCAGAACTGGGCACAACACCGGCTCAAAATCTGTCAGCCATCGGGGATGGACGTTGGCATCGTCTATCGGCCCAGTTTGCGGACGACGCCTCCTGAGTAGTGTTGTTTTTGGCAGCCTGTTTTAATTTTAGTTTTAGTCTAGTCTTTGTGTGAAGCTGTCATTTTAGTTTTTATTAGTTTTAGTCACGTTCATACTCTTTTTAGTCTAGTCAAGTTTCAGTCAACTAAAAGTCTGAGCATTTTAGTCTTATTTTAGTCAGAATTATCCATGACTATTTTCGTCTAGTTTTAGTCGACGAAAACTGATGACATTTAGTCTAGTTTTAGTCAATGAAAATTGTATTTTAGTCTCTTTTTAGTAATGCAATTCTATTTAACCCAGTCAATATAGTATAAGTACCTAGTAGTATAGACGAAACCAAAATTTTCTTTTAGCCAAACCCATTTCAAACAAGGTTATCTTATTATATTATTGTTACCTTATAGACTCAAGAATACATCCATTCCAGACACGGAAGACGCTCTGATTTGAATTTACAACATTTATTTAACCAACCAAACATGTTAGAAGTACACACACATAAATTTTCTCCCAAAGACGAACCCCGGCTGGCCGGCCATCGGTCCCTTTCTCTGTGTCAGACTTAATGTTGTTTGTTGTCGTCTTCTAAATAATGCCGCGAGTGGGGCTTGAGGAAGTGACGACCTGATGCAGCCCCTGAAGTGAGACACAGGAAACAGAAATACTGCAAAATAATAATAATAACGCGACTAAACGAGACGAAATAACGTTATAACATTTCGTTTCGTCTCGTTTTGGTCAACGAAAATGAAGAGACATTTTAGCATAGTTTTTATTTTGTAAACCACATTTAGTCTCGTTTTTATTCGTCAACAATATTGCATTATACATTTAATTATAGTCATCGTCACATGACCAGCATTTACGTTGCGTCTCGTCTCGTTTTCGTCATGTGATAAAGGTTCGTTGACGACGATATTTAGTCATAATTTTCATTGACGAAAGCAACACTACTCCTGAGTTAAAGTGTGGATGACAAATTTTAGCCTAATTCGTTTACCAAGTATTTAGGTTAACTTCCTCTGAGCCTCTGTTGTGAAAGATTAAAAATAAGTGCCTGTCGTTCTGTTTTTCCCTCCATCTCTCCCCATAGTGTTGCTGACCGCTGTCAACTGCTATAGCGTGAAGGCCGCCACAAGGGTTCAAGATGCCTTTGCTGCTGCTAAGCTACTCGCCCTGGGCCTCATCATCATTATTGGCTTTGTGGAGATCGGCAAAGGTGGGTAACACGCAAACACTTCCAAAATGTACACCAACAATCAGCCAGGTAACTAAAAACGTGCTGAGGAGGGGAATGGAAACATGCAAATACTGTAGTTTTGTTGTTTTTGTCTTTCCATAGTTAAAAGGAACCCCCGAATAGTGTAATGTTTGTACATTCAGGCAGAGGGATTGTATTTATGTTTTCTGGTATGAATAAAGATTTGTAGGTCTTAGGTAGGCCTTGGCTTCAGTGTTTGTTTATTTTTGCTATGGATAGGATGTACATTTCCAGCCATTTTCATTACAATGTTGCTTTTGCGGCCTCTTTGCTGAGTCTGCAAGCTACAAAGTTTCAGACCAAGTTCAGTTTAACATCAGCCTCATGCAAAAATTAATTTGTTTTAAAAACATCAAATTGCCTACCTCAGTGCTTCTGGATTTCTTGACTGTATCCAACTGTTAAAATCACAGATTATTAAAAATTTCACAATTAAAATCATGCAAAATATCATCATTTTGAAGACAAGTAAATAATCTCATTGCATAATCTCAGACTATGAGTTATATTTTTGAGAAAAATGATGAAAGAAATCATTTTCTGGTAACACTTAACACAATAAGGTGTCATTTGTTAACATTTGTTAATGGATTAACTAACATTAAAGAACAATGAACAAAACATTTATTACACTATTTATTAATCTCTGATAATGTTAGTTAATAAAAATACAATTGTTCATTGTTCATGTTAGTTCACAGTGCATTAACTAATGTTAACTTTAATGCATTAGTAAATGCTGAAATTAACATGAACTAAGATTAATAAATGCAGTAGAAGTATTGTTCAATTTTAGTTCATGTTAACTAATGAACCTTATTGTAAAGTGTTACTCGTTTTCTTTTATTTATATTAAATATATATTTATCATTAACTACCACCCAACAATTGATCTCAAACTAGCTACTTTAAAAAAAAACAAAAAAACTTTTGCATTAATATTTATTTATATTTTATTTTATATTCAATTTACTGTTTATTTCTAGAAAATAATGAAATCACACTAATATATAAATCAGATATTAAAATAAAATTGATCAGCAGTCTTGGTTCAGCAGTCTTGGCTCATGCCATGTTGATATGTCATTTAGGGCTATTTTTGGACTCATAATGGCAAGGTCTGATTATATAGTTATATAGTTGTGGACCGGTCTGTTTGGCAGGGAATAGTAGACCTGCTGAATGTGCAGCCAGAACAGCGGCTCTGATTGTTTGTTACTGAGACACTAAAGCACTGACAGCAATAGTCTAGAGAAAGAGTGAGCAAACAAAAAGAAAGAGCAGTTCAAAGATTTGTAGTACGAGCTGGCAGACCTTGCCTCCAGACTTGACTTGATCTACAGTAGTTTGGTTAAATGGTCACAGTCACCAACTGGAATTAACATCCGTGGTTTCACGGAGAGCAACATTTACATTCATGCATGTAGCAGATGCGATTTTGGGTGTGCTGTTCCTTTAATAACATTTTTTTTTGGTTCGGTTTCTCATTAGCTTACTGGTTTAACTTCACAGATTCAGAAAGGAAAAAGAGGATTTCACAGTCTGAGATGCAGATTAACAAAGGTCCGTGTCTACTGCACAAACAAAGGCCTGAAGCTGGTATCACTGACTCAGTTGTGAGTCAGTGAAACAGGACAGGTTAATTCGAACGGATTATTAGCTCTTCTTTTCATCTTTTATCTCCAGTCCACCCACTCTCGCTGCCCACAGCAGTGGACGTGTAGTAACAGACAGCAAGGTAGTTTCTGAAAGAAAGGAAAATGAGAAGGAGACGCCATGCTGCTTGTTGATTATTGAATATGGGAGCCAGAACTGTAGGGCATGTCTCTTTTAATTGGCCTGCCTCACCCACATTTTGCCTAGACTAACAGATTTTGGTCTTGCCTTTGGGTGTGGGTTTCTTTGTGTGGTTAAACCTAAAGCAGCACTGTTCAAAAGTTCAAAAAGTTAACTTGAACTACCATTCAAAAGATTTTAAAATGTTTTTGAAAGAAGTCCCTTATCCCCACCAAGGCTGCATTTATCTAAAATACAGTAAAAACAGTAACATTTTAAAATATTTAGTGCTGGGCAATGATTAATCATGATTAACTGCATCCAAAATAAAAGTTTTTGTGTACATAATATATATGTGTGTATATTTATTATGCATATATAAATACATACACATGCATATATATATATTTAAGTAAAATATGTTATGTTTATATATTAAATGCATTTATATACAATATAGATTATATGAATATAAATATATACACGTACATATTTACCAAATGTATACTGTATGTGTGTGTCTTTTATATACATAATAAATATACACAGTACACAGAGATATTATATAAACAAAAACTTTTATTTTGGATGTGATTAATCATGAACACAGCACTAAAAATATTATTACAATTTAAAATTATTGTTTTCTTTTTAAAATGCAATTTATTTCTGTGATCAAAGCTGTATTTTCAGCATCATTACTCCAGTCTTCAGTGTCACATGATCTTCAGAGATAATTCTAATATGTTGATTTGCTGCTTAAGAAAAAAATCTGATTATTATAAATATTGAAATTTAAGATGTCAGATGAGATTAATTCTTAACTACTTCTACAAAATGATGAATAAAGAATATGCATCAGGTGTGTTTTTGCTTTTTTAGCTTTTTATTTAACTTAGGAAGGTGCTGTAATTGAAATAATGATGCATTGCATCGTAATTGTACAATGATATCATATTTTAAACATGCAACTACTTTGTACGTACATGTAAATGAAAAAAAAAAAAACCATTTCATTCATTTCAACAAATGTACCATCAATATCAAGATTCTGCATCTATTGCATCACCCATATTTTCTCACTGAGACGCCCACAACTCAGAAACTCAGAGTTTCCCAATCGTAATTACGACATTGTGGAGTCATGCATGGGCATTCAGCTCATAAATATGATTTCTCGACATGACTTTGAGTGCACAAAAACTCTGCTTGAAGCAGCTGAGTTGATTCTCCCCTTGTGAGGTGAATTGAGTGTTTCAAATCAGTCATTTATGACTTTCCACTTGAGTTAGAATGACTCAGTGGTTCAGTCTGTTGACTGAAGACAGCGAGGCAGCCGGTTGGCTATCGCGTGTTATTGTGTGCAAGCTAGATAAGCAAATGCAAAGTGACTGTGAGAAAAATGAGGCCAGATAATGAGGATGGTAAATTTGAACCACAGTTAGACACACCCTCCCTGTCCTGACACATGTCTATGGAAATGTCCTCATATGGCTAAACTGACAAGTATCCTATTTATTTTCTTTATGTAGTCTCGCTTTTGAAAGAGCTGTTTAATTCACTGTGACATTTCCTCTCTCTGCGCACACAAAGTTTCTTCTGTTTGACGGCATAATAGACTTATCTCACTTCTTTGTGTGTATCTTAGCGCTTGTGTTTGTTTTGAGGAAGCCACTACTGATTAATTCGGTTGCATTCAGCCGTTGCTAAAACGTAGTATGCAACAGGACACCTTGTGGTTTATCAACCATCTTGAATTCTTCTGGGACTGGAGCTCCACCCACACGGAGACAGTGAGACTCTGACTCCGCCCCTTATTAGCATAATCATTGTTGGGAAGTTTTTATGCTTTGGTCTTTTTACCACTGTGTTGATATTTGAGAGCTGACAAGTAATGAAAAGGGAAAAGGAGGCAACAGAATCATGGAGGATGCAAGCCCAATAACACAATAAACAGGCATATATATATATATGTTTTGAAAGAGTAAATATCTTAAGCAAATAGGTCATAATGGTAACACAACACGAAACCAGCATAACTACAGAGGTTGTGTAACACTTCCTTCCTTTTGATTTAAAAATAGCTCATTTTTTGTCTGTATGATATAAAATTATTATCCATGTTGAAAACAGATTTTTTTTTTTTTTGTGGAAACCACAATACATTTTTTCCATTTTACATTTTTTTTGATGAACAGAAATTTCAAAAGAACAGCATTTATTTGAAATAGAAATATTTTTAGAAGCATTATAAATGTCTTTTCTGTCACTTGTGATCAACATATAATAAACATGCAGTAAGTGATTCAATAATAAATTTAAAAAGTAGTGCTGGGCAACGATTAGTTGTGATTAAACGCATCCAAAATAAAAGTTTTTGTTTATATATTATATGTGTGTGTTGTGTGCATATTTATTATTTATAAAAAAAAGACACACATACAGTATATATTTTGAAAATATTTACATGTATATGTTTATATTCATATATTAATATTATATATAAATATATTTAATATATAAACATAACATATTTTTCTTAAATATATACATGGGTCAAAGACGTAAAGATGTCCACATCAAAAGAAATTTACAAAAATGATTTTATGTCCATAGAAAACACATTAAATGTAAGTAAAGTATCTACTTTTAAGGTTTCAAATATGTTTTTGGAGAATAAAATGTCAAAATTTGGTTGAAATAATGTTACATTGTTTAATATTTATGTAAAAAATCAAACAACATGCTTATTTTGACTTGTACATATTAAAATATATAAAAGAATAAGGGAACATATTAAATTTTATTGTGTTTTAAATGAGTAAAAAATTCTTACTGACAAATAGGCAAAACCTAGGATAGTGGCAGATTTTAAAAAATCTAAAATTACAACTAATTAGTATCTGGGGTGAAAGTAATTAGTCTTTTAATATGTCATAAATTGATTTTTGTTGTAAATATGCCTGACAAGACTGTTACACTGAATGATATTTTAGTGGGTGTCTTCTGTAAATCAGGGAAAAATGTATGATATTTATTTTGTACTCAGAAAAACAAAAACAAAATTGTAATTGAATTAAACAGAAAACTTTTTCATTTTTTGGGGGAAAAATAACAACAATTAAAGCAGTATTACACTTATTGTTTTTATGCTTAAACCCTTTTTCGTCTTTGACCCACATGCATGTGTGTGTGTTTATATATGCATAATAAATATACAAAGTACACACACATATATATTATGTACACAGAAACTTTTATTTTGGATGCGATTAACCGTTGCCCAGCACTAAAAAAAAGAGAAAATGATTGATCAAGGTCAGAGAACAGCATTTATTTCTTTGCATTTTATCACAAAATGTTGCAACTGAACTATCAGAATTCCAAAGCATCGTTTTAGCATTGTTTTGTTTGATGCTAGAATATGACAGTACGCTTTTCCAGTATGTCAGTGCAAATGTCCACTTGACCGGATGCCCTAGTTTTCCTCTCAGATGATTCTCTTTGTCCATTAATTAGTCCAGATTGATGTGACAGCGGTTATAGAGCTGATGCTGTACTAGACACTCGACTCACTGAACTTACTTGCCTTCACACACTGCACTGTTGTCTATTAGAAAAGAGTGTTTTTGAGATTGCGTGTTGTTTTTAGGAACTCTTCAGACGGAATCTAGTCTATGTAAGCTGAGAGCTGCTGTCAAAGCGTTTCTCTCAGACTGAGATCGGGCTCCTCTGGGCTGGTGTAGCTCAGGTCTGAGCCTGTAATGCTCAAGTTTATACAAAGAGTTTATACAGGCTTTCAGTCTCATTCTGCGCCTGACTGCTTCAGGCATACAGTCACACACACACACACACACACACACCTCGCCTGCAGAGTCATGTGACCAGAAGACGCTGGCCTCCATCGATCACATTGATTCACATGAGCTTGCCTCGGGCTGAAACCATTCTTACGCAGTGGACATGTTCACAGATCCCTCAGGTAGTGTTCATGGAGGTGGAGTCCAGCTCAACTCAAGCCTAAATGTGACCCTGGAGCACAAAAGCAGTCTTAAGCAGCACAGGTATATTTATAGCAATAGCCAAAAATACATTGTATGGGTCAAACTAATCCATTTTTCTTTTATGCCAAAAATCATCATGAAGATATTTTGTAAATTTCCTACTGTAAATATATCAAAACTTAATTTTTGATTAGTAATGTGCATTGCTAGGAACTTCATCTGGACAACTTTAAAGGTATTTTGATTTTATTTTTGCACCCATATTCCAGATTCTCAAATAATTGTATCTCTATCTATCATAACAAACCAAACATCAATGGAAAGCTTGTTTATTCAGCTTTCAGATGATGTAGAAATCTCAATTTTGAAAAACTGACCCTTATGACTGGTTTGATAACACTTACATGTTAACCAGTGGCGGACAGTAGCGAAGTAGTATTACTCTGCTTTAAAAGTACATTTTTCAAGTGTCTGTACTTTATCAGAGTGTTTTTCTTTTGAAAACTTTTACGTCACAACATTCCAAAGCATAATATTGTACTTTTTACTGCACTACGTTTCATATTAAATATCATTTAATACTTAATTACATTAGAAATGTAGTACTTCCTTACTTTTAGTCTAGTAAAAGCAATTCAAAGTTTTACTTGAGTACAAGAAAGTACTATATTTTTAAATATTAAAGATAAAAAAACAGCTTTTATTTATGAAATGTAGTGCAGACAGTAAAAAAATACAAAGTATGCTTTGGTATATTCCAAGGAAAAACACAGATACTTCACTACTGTCCGTCTCTGATGTTAACATCAGCTAATGCAATAATAATAAACAATAATAATTAACAATACTTTTACATCATTTATTAATCTGGGTAATGTGTTTGTGTTATTTTATTTATTTAAAATGAATAAATTAAACAAATAAACAAGGGTTAATTTGTTTGATCAGAAAAACAGTAATACTGTGAAATATTATTACAATTTAAAATGAAATATGCAAACAAAATATTGCAACACACCAAATATGCAACATGCAAGTCCCAGTTGCCACAATTACCCATTAAAGAAAACAATGAGAAATGTTCTATAATATTGAATGTCATTTTTTAGATCTAAGAAGGTTGCGCTTATCATATGCGTTACTTTTTTGGTCGTTAGGGTCATTAAACCTTATAAATATGCAAATTAGGACATTAAATCAGCTGATGCTGTTGTGTTAAAGAGCAGCTAAGGAATGAGAGAACAAACAAGCACACATTCTCAAAAGAAAGAAAGAGTACCAAAGAAAACACACTTCGTATCCGTGTAAAGATTTTCACAGACAATATTTAGAGGTAAGTCGCAAGTCACTTTTTTCTTGCGTGATGTAGTCTCAAATTCTTCTGTTCTGCGTGTCAGTTTCTTCAAACCTGTTAAACCTGTCTTTTTACTCTACGTCTGCACATGTTTGTTGCTGAACTACAATGCTTGTTGGCCTATCCTTTCCTAACCCTTACAGCGTTTTCTGTTAGGGAAGTCCTCTTCGCTTTACAGCCCGCAGGCTTTGGAGAGACGGATGCACATAGAGGCTTGATCTCCCCCGGCTTTCTCATGGGAGAGATTGAGAACGGGCCCCAGCCTGAAACAACACTATGTTCATCTGTTGATCCAGTGGGAAATTCACCAGCTTCGTCTGTTCAAGAATGTGCAAACCCTACTATTTCTCTTTAGTTCTTGTGTTCCCATTACTCTTGTGCTTCAGATATGACGTCTGTCACCTTGTCCCTCATGCACTTTCCTACCAGCCTTGAGAATATCAACATGATGACTTTGAAAACTCATTGTATTATGGTAGCGGAAAACAGTCGTCCACCATGAAACTTTTCCGTGCAAGCTTGTTTGTTCCTCTTGTGGGAATTACAGAGTACTCTCCAGATATTATGGCTTGTATGGGTTGTTTTTGTTATGTAATGTTCCTGATAGTTTGCAACAGTATTGTATTATCACGTTTCTCACTGATTGTTTCTGTTGTAGGTGGTACTACTGATCTTCTGCCTGCAAATTCGTTCCAGGGAAGCAATACAGACTTTGGCAACATCGGATTGGCTCTTTACAGTGGGCTGTTTGCTTATGGAGGATGGTAAGACCACAGAACTAGATTTGGGTAGAACTAGGCTAAAACGGGAAGAATTAGACTTTCACAAGCCAAGATACATATATATTTTTTTGTCTTAAAAAAAAGGCACGACTACAACAACATACAAGATATGTTGCTTATTTTTTTGGCCCGCCGTGAAAAGTCCTTGGTCCAAAATCCCACAATATAGTTGTTTTGATAACGCCACAGTTTTTGCACTTTTCATGGAAATCAGCTGAATGACTGACTTGTAGTTGACTCTGCATATTCATCTGGTGCAGAAGGAACTATTATTATATCCGCAAAATTTCACACATTTCAGATTCACACAAATTTCACTTCCTCATTTTTGTTCTTCAGCAGTTGAAGTTGTAGGACAGGGTGTTTAAATGTGAGCCTGGAGCACAAAAGCAGTCTTCAGTGGCACAGGTATATTTCTAGCAATAGCCAAAAATACATCGTATGGGTCAAAATGATTGATTTTTTTTTTATGCCCAAAATCATTAGGATATTAAGTAAAGATCATGTTCCATGAAGATATTTTGTAAACTTCCTATCGTAAATATATCAAAACTTCATTTTTGATTAGTAATATGCATTGCTAAGAACTTCATTTGGACAACTTTAAAGGTGATTTTCTCAATATTATGATTTTTTTTGCACCCTCAGATTCCAGATTTTCAAATAGTTGTATCTCTATCTATCCTAACAAACCATACGTCAATGGAAAGCTTATTTATTCAGCTTTCAGATGATGTATAAATCTCAATTTCATGACTGTTTTTGTGGTCCAAGGTCACAAATTATTTTAATTTTTATATGAAATTGTTTACTTTTTCTTTTTTACTAGGAATTATTTGAATTTTGTCACAGAGGAGATGATCGAGCCATACAAGTAAGTTAAACCTACCTTATTTTACTCTGTATTACAGTATAATTATATATTGTGTACTTTTTTTAATTTATGCATTATAAATAATAATAATAATAAATATTTATTTAGTAAATACATAAATTTAGCTTGTTTAATTTTATTTATTTATTTATTTATTTCTCCTTTTTTAAGGTTGGGGTGGAGCGGGAACAGAATTTTTTCACTAATCTGCTGTATTTTTATCCTGTTATAATTGTAAAAGTTCAATAATAAAATTAAACAATAAAAAACAATATTATTATACATTTTCCTTATTAATAAATAAATAAATAAAATATTTCTTAAATAAAAATATAATATAATATAACTTTTTAATATATTTAATTATTTTGAAAAACAAAATCACTCCTATAAAAAGTATAATCCATTCATTACAAGTAATTATTTACAGTTATTATACATAATAAAAGCTGATTTATCTGATCTCATGGTGCAAGTTGCCTCATGCTTCTATTATGCTGCTAATAATAACTTCTTTTTTTTTCATCGGAGTGATCAAAAGTTATATTCATTTCATTAGAGGTAAAATAAAAAATATATTTTAAATATTTTTAGTTAATTAAATATATTTTTAAACACATCCTCTCTCTGAATAAATGAATTATATCAGAATTCTAAAGGGGAATTTCTAAAAATACTAAAATATCTGAGTGCACCTTAGATACTGAATTAAAGTTTTGTAGATGGGGTGGATTATGTAATGGTGTATGTGTCTGTGTTCCAGAAATCTGCCTCGAGCCATCATCATCTCGCTCCCCATTGTCACCATTGTCTATGTGCTGACCAACCTGGCCTACTTCACCACACTCAGTCCAGAGCAAATGCTCTCATCTGAGGCTGTTGCTGTGGTGAGTGTCGCACTTAGACACATTCTATTCCATATTTAGCTCAGCTGATTTTATGTTTTCTTTTTATTAATGTTTATTAAAGTTCCATAATAATTAAGTTGTTTTTTTAGGACTTTGGAAACTACCACCTAGGGCCAATGGCTTGGATAATCCCTGTGTTTGTGGGCCTGTCCTGCTTTGGCTCTGTGAATGGCTCTCTGTTTACTTCGTCTAGGTGATGCATGCACACACACACACACGCACACACACTGTTATAAATATCCTGTGTTGCATTAATCAGATCACTTTACTTGAAGTTGTTTATTTGATTAATCTGTTGTTCTAAAGTCATCCTGCAGGCTTTTCCATTGTAAACACTGGTCAGGTTATATCTGTTTATATCACCGTTTATATTGCTCTTTCCCTTCAGGCTGTTCTTCGTGGGCTCCAGAGAAGGTCATCTTCCCAGTTTGTTGTCGATGATCCACCCTGACCTGCTGACCCCTCTGCCTTCACTTATATTTACAGTGGGTGTCCAAAACCAAGCACATTTCTCATTATAACTCATTGTTGAGTCCGGTTTCTGAGTGAATCATTTTTTTCAGTTGGTTCTTTTCACTGAAACATTTTAGTCAGTTTTAATTTGTGAGTGAATCATTCCTTTGAGCTGTTTTTTTGAATCAGTTTAACCACTTCTAATTTGTGAATTAATTCTTTTTTTTTATTTTGAGTCTGTTCCTTGTGATGAATCATTGAATCATTGCCAGTTCTAATTTTTGATCAAATCATTCTTTTAAATCAGTTTTTTGTTCTTTTTTCAATGAATCCTTTTAACCAATTCTATTTTTGGTAAATAAACAAATAAATTATTGTTTTGAGTCAGTTCTTCATTCAGTTCTGAATCCGTTTTAATCTCTGAATGAATCATAATTTTGAGTTGGTACTTTAAAATGAATCTTTATAAACATTTCTAATTTTTTTAATAAACATTTCTAATCTTTTAAGTCAGTTCTGTTCAGAAAATTGGTTTAACTACTTCTGATTCTTGAGCAAGTCATTGTTTTGAATCAGTTCTTTTAATGAATCTGTTTAACAGGTCCAGTTTTTAAGCGACTCAGTCAGACTGATTCAGAAATCTGAACTATTTATTAGCAAATTAGTTTTAAAATGTCTTCAAAATCCTTCCTCAGTAATCACATATGACTGGAAAAGTCACGGAAATTCATCCAAAAATGTGTGAATCTACAATAATGTCCCATTTTTGACTTTCAAATGGGTTATTTTCAATGATTCGGTTGAATCGATTCCCAAATCAAAATGATTCAGTCTAAACCTTTTCTTTTCTTTTTCCCCACAGTGTCTCATGACTCTCCTCTACGCTTTCTCCAACGACATTTTCTCCGTCATCAACTTCTTCAGCTTCTTTAATTGGCTCTGCATCGCCATGGCCATCCTCGGCATGATGTGGTTACGCTACAAAAAACCTGAGTTGGAGCGACCAATTAAGGTGAGCTAGTTAGCAATCACTGATAGACTATGTGAGGGTGAGCGAGGTCATGCTTTCGAATGCATGAGAAGTGACCTGCCATAATATACACTATATTGCCAAAAGTATTGGGTCGCCCCCTTCTAATGAACAGGTTTGACTACTTTAGTAATTTCTATGAGTACAAATCTTAATGTTAAAGCATATAATGATATTCTAGGAAATTGTGTGCTTCTAATATTATAGCAACAGTTTGGACAGGACCCTTTTCTATTCTAACATGACAGTGCCTCTGTGTATAAGACAAGGTTCAAAAAGAAAATGATTGATTGAGTCAGTGTGGAAGAACTTGACTGGTCTGCATAAAACCAAGTCCTAATCCCAGTTGAACACTGGCTCTGGTGTGACTGTAAATGCAGACCTTGAGCCAAAAACTCATCACCAAACACCAATGACTTGTACATACACTATATAGACAAAAGTATTGGCACCCCCTTCTTTAGAACAGAAAAATGCACTTCCAAATCTGTGGCAACAACGATGGGAACATAATTCATGTATTTAAAAAATTGTATTTCCATCTCTGTTGCAACAGTTTTGGAAGTGTCTAAAATGACTGAACCCATATGTACAAGTCACTGGTGTTTGGTGATGAGTTTTTGGCTCAAGGTCTGCATTTACAGTCACACCAGAGCCAGTGTTCAACTGGGATTAGGACTTGGTTTTATGCAGACCAGTCAAGTTCTTCCACACTGACTCAATCAATCATTTTCTTTTTGAACCTTGTCTTATACACAGAGGCATTGTCATGTTAGAATAGAAAAGAGTCCTGTCCAAACTGTTGCTATAATATTAGAAGCACGCAATTCCCTGGAATATCATTATATGCTTTAACATTAAGATTTGTACTCATAGAAATTACTAAAGTAGTCAAACCTGTTCATTAGAAGGGGGCGACCCAATACTTTTGGCAATATAGTGTACGTGTTCTCTGTCTGAAACCAGAAGGGTAACACACAGGCCCTTTTGTGCGCATTCATCCACATTCAGTCTCTCATTGCACTCAGTGGCCTGCTGGACACAGAGGGATGTTCATCAAACGAGGTTTGGAGGTGCTGGAGTGAAAGAGGCCATTTGCGTATTGCTCATAATCTTGCTCTCATTCTAGATCTCATTAGCGACAGTCCATTGTTTTTTCATTCACTGTGCTTAGTACTGACTGTAATGTTGGATTTCTCTGCTTTTAGACACTTTAGAGGTTTCATGGGTTTAACTGTTGAAGTGTGAATCTTCTAGATGGCAGGAATATTTCTAATACAGGGTATTATTATGATGTTATAAAAAATAGTTGTACAAATAATTCATAGTAAATATATATATATAAATTAATTTCTAAAAAAAATAAATATATATATATATATATATATATATATATATTAGTGCTGTCAAACGATTAATCGCGATTAATCGCATTCAAAATAAAAGTTTTTGTTTGCATAATATATGTATGTGTACTGTACTTATTTATTATGTATATATCAAAACACACACATTCAGTATGTATTTTGAAAATATTTACATGTATATGCATTTATATATTTATATTATTATATTTTATATTCTATATAAATGTATTTAATATATAAACATATAATATTTTTCTTAAATATATACATGCATGTGTTTGTATTTATATATACATAATAAATATACACAGTACACACTCATATATTATGTAAACAAACACTTTTATTTTGGATGCGATTAATCGCGATTTTTTTTTTTTTTTTTTTTTTTAGAAATTAATTATACATTACCATTCAAAAGACTGGGGTGAAATATATATATATTTTATTAAGTAATACTTTTATTCAGCAAGCATGCTTTAAATTGATCAAAATTGACATAAAATATATTAAAATAGAAAACTATTTTATTTTAAGTTGTGATAATATTTCACAATATTGATGTTTTTGCTGCATTTGTAACTAAATAAGTGCAGGTGACCATAAGAGACTTCTTTTTTTTTTTTTTTTAAACATTAAAATCTTTTTGTAAAATTCACTTTTGAACTCAAAAAGTTTAAATAGACTCTAAAACACTAAACATTTTAGTGTAAAAATACTATAGATACTTATAATTCTGATGCTGCATATAAATATATGCAGATATTAATATAATAATACAATTTAAAATATAAAAACCTGTATAAACCATAATCATCATACTGTATTTAGATTTTAAAAAGAAAAGTAAACAGAAAACAAGAAAACGAGAAATAAATAGATAATACATCATTCTTAATATTCAAAAGTAGACCTTAAATTTAGGAATATGTTGCCTAAAGTAAATTCAGAAAACAAAAAATAAATAGATAGTACATCATTTTTAATATTCAAAAGTAGAATATGTTGCCTAACATAAATTCAGTACATGTAAAATAAATAATAAATAAATACATAATAAAAACAAGCTCGATCCTTACATATCGCATACAAGTCAATTCTGTATGTTTTCAGTATTACCAAAAAATTCTTAATGATAATTACTAAAATTATTATTTTTTTTAAAAAAATGACTTTAAACATAATTTAAAAAAACAGTTTAAACTTCTTTAAAAAGAGCAGCTGAACTTCTTGTCCTCCTAATAAAGTGACTTCAGACACCTCTCCACTGAATTAGATTCATTGAAGAAAGCAGATTTAGCTTCCCTGTGGAAGTAAAATGTAATGACATTATTAGCAGTGAGCTAGTCTTGATCAGAGCGAGCTTGAGGAGAGTATCTGAAACCATTCTGCAAAACCAGATCAGTCCAGCTAGCACAAAGAGCAAGAAGCTACCTGGGGACTCTGTGATGAATCTGTAAGGAGAAAAAGGCAGGAGAAGGCTATAAAAAGAAGAGCTTAAAAGCATTCTTAGAGCTTTGTGAAGTCCGCTGTTTCCAAATAGAGAAAACACAACACAGGATGTCCTACCGAAATGAGCAGCCAGAGAAGAATGGTGCTTGTCAGAGCGAGTAACATTTCTGCAAGTGAAATAAATGCTCTTTCATAAACAGACTGTACTTTCAATAGACATTTTCAAAGCTGTACCACCTCTCTGTCCAATAGGTCAATATTCTGCTGCCCATTGTCTTCGTATTGGCCTGCCTGTTCCTCATCGTGGTGTCCATCTGGAAGACCCCTGTGGAGTGTGCTATAGGATTTGCAATCATCGCCACAGGAGTTCCTGTCTACTTCTTCGGCGTTTGGTGGCAGAACAAGCCAAAATGGATCTTGCAGATCATCTGTGAGTGTCTCTCCTCCTGTTTGCTTCACAGCATTGAGAAAAGAGGGTTCTAGCCAGCTAAAACTTCAGAGCTGAAATCTGACATGTTCCTCGGTTGTTAGAATTAAAGCTTTTAAGAGTTTATAAGACAAAATTAGACTTTTGCTATGCATTTAGACTCCATAATTTATGTGATACTGGAGCACAAAAGCAATGTTTGTAGCAATAGCCAAAAATACATTGTATGGGTCAGAATGATCCATTTTTCTTTTATGCCAAAAATCATTAGGATATTAAGTAAAGATCATGTTCCATGAAGATATTTAGTAAATTTCTTACTGTAAATATATCAAAACTTCATTTTTGATTAGTAATATGCATTGCTAAGAACTTCATTTGGACAACTTTAAAGGTGATTTTCTCAATATTTAGATTTTTTTGCACCCTCAGATTCCAGATTTTCAAATAGTTGTATCTCAGCCAAATATTGTCCGATCCTAACAAACCATACATCAATGGAAAGCTTATTTATTCAGCTTTTTGCCTTTCAAAAAAATTGACCCTTATGACTGGTTTTCTGGTCCAAGGTCACATATTTGGTGGGAAATAATGTAGGATTGGGCTTTTATCCAATGAGATTTCATTTTGATTGTAAAAATTAGCTATTTTGTTATATATTTTTTTTATTACTTTACTTTATTAATAAAGCACATTTCACACAACGCTAGGTTGACCCAAAGTGCTGTAGAAAGAGCTATAGTCAGCAATAAACAACACAACATTACACCCTTACATCAAAACAAGAACTATGCCTCATTAAAGGCTACAGAAAAAAGTTGTTCTTTAAGTAAATGCTTAAAATATGACAAGGAAGATACAGTTCTGATAGAAGCAGGCAAATTGTTCCAAAGATTGGGGCCTGCAACGGCGAAGGCTCGATCACCATCAACAATAAGGAGGCCAGAACTACAAGATCTTAAGGCTCTGGTAGGATTGTAGTTTAAACAGGCTTCTGTAAGGTAGGATGGGGCCAGATTGTGTAATCATTTAAAAACAAAAGTTAGAACTTTAAAAATGATTCTATACTTGACTGGTAGCCAATTTAAAAAGATTAAAATGGGTGTGGCGTGATCGAACCTTCGCCTGCCGGTCAGCACCTGTAAACGCTTCAGACAAGACTGGCTAATAGCGTAATATAAGGCGTTACAGTAATCAAGACGAGAAAGAATAAATAAATGAATAATCTGTTCAAAGTGTTTTGTTGAAAAAAGAGACTTCAATTTTGCAACACGTCGCAAATGAAAAAAGCTTGATTTAACCACAGCATTAATTTGCTTCTCGAACGTCAGGCCTGAATCAAATATAACACCAAGATTCTTTGCAAACGAAGTAATATACTTAGAACAATCGCCAAGGTCAAAAACATGATCATCATGAGGTTTTAAACCAAACATAATAATTTCTGTTTTGCTTTCATTTAACACCAAAAAAGTTTGATTGAGCCAATTTTGTAATTCAGCTAGGCAAGCCAATAATGGTCCAAAGGACCCTTTATTTTTATACTGTAATGGGAGATATAATTGTGTATCATCCGCATAGAGGTGGAACGACACTCCATACTTTTCAAAAATGGCACCTATAGGCAGCATATGTAATGAAAATAAGATCGGAGAGAGAACTGAACCTTGTGGTACTCCACATGAAAAAGGATACACAGAAGAAACGTGCTGACCAATGGAAATACGAAAGCTTCTATTCGATAAAAAAGAACGAAACCATTTCAAAACTGTACCATGTAGACCCACATGATTCTCCAATCTAAAAAGCAAAACCTCATGATCACTCGTGTCAAAAGCAGAACTTAAATCTAAAAGTACCAAAGCCACAACATTCCCTTTGTCAGTTTCTAATAAAATATCATTCAAGACTTTCAATAGAGCTGTTTCTGTGCTGTGATTTGATTTAAAACCAGATTGGAATTTTTTGAAAATATTATTCCGATTCAAATGTAACTGAGTTAAGACAACTTTCTCACAATTTTTTCCAAAAAAGGGTAAATTAGATATTGGCCTAAAGCTATTACAGTTGGTAGGATTCAAGGAGGGCTTCTTTAAAAGAGGAGTCACCGTAGCTATTTTTAAACCATCAGGAAAAATTACTTTGCTTAGACTAAGATTCAAAATCCTTAAAAAATCAATCCCAATAATATCAAAAATTTGCTTTAAGCATCTAGGTGGAACGGTATCTAACAAACAAAATGTTGGTCTCAAATGTTCGATAACGTCTTTACAAATTTCGAAAGAGCTAGGCACAAAATCACTCCAAGGCACCAAAAAGGCTAAGGACTCAGATTGAGCACAATTTCCCATGATCTTAACAAAGCAGTTTTATCAATAAAAAATTTACAAAAACTTTCACTCAACTGAAGAGACGCATTGGGAAAGATGTCAACAGGAGGATTAAGTACGGAGTTTATGGTGGAAAAAAATAATATTAGGTCTTAGGGCTGGGCGATTTATCTCATGCGATATGCATGCGCATCTTGTCAGTAAAGCCGGTTCCTTGATTAGCAGTAAATCTCCATCACCTGTTTTCAAATGGAGCGGCATTTAATACACGGAGCCGTAGATCACTGAGAAGCTACGCAATATCGCCTTCATTATTGAAGGCGATTCATTTGCGATAATGAAGGCGATATTGCGTAGCTTCTCAGTGATCTACGGCTCCGTGTATTAAATGCCGCTCCATTTGAAAACAGGTGATGGAGATTTATCATTAATCAAGGAACCGGCTTTACTGACAAGATGCGCATGCATATCGCATGAGATAAATCGCCCAGCCCTATTAGGTCTATGTAAATTGCCATTGATAAGGTCAGAGAGATATTTAGATTTGGCGCCATTAGCAGCTTTCTGATATCGATTTAAAGAGTCCCGCCACGTTTCATATGAAATCTGCAGCTTATCTTTACACCATTTATGCTCCGCTTTCCTGCAAGCCTTTCGGAGAAGCTTAATGGAGTCATTCATCCATGGCTGAGGTTTCGTAATACTACGTTTAGATTTTAGCGGGGCAATAAGATCCAGAGAAGCCATTCATTTCTGATTAAAACAATTAAAAAGACAATTCACATCAAGTGTATCTGAAGAGTTAATGAATCACCAATTTCATAGGCTTCGGCAAATTTTTCACTAGACGTTGCGGGAGGTTTAGTAACTGCTGATCCGGAGAAGAGAGCAGAGAACAATACACATTTATGGTCAGAAAGACATATATCCTTGATTTCATTGATAGAAATTTGAAACCCAAATGAAAATACCAGATCCAGTATATGTGACCCTGGACCACAAAACCAGTCTTAAGTGTCAATTTTTCAAAATTGAGATTTATACATCATCTGAAAGCCGAATAAATAGCTTTCCATTGATGTATGGTTTGTTTGGATCGGACAATATTTGGCCGAGATACAACTATTTGAAAATCTGGAATCTGAGGGTGCAAAAAAATCAAAATATTGAGAAAATCGTCTTTAAATTTGTCCAAATGAAGTTCTTAGCAATGCATATTACTAATCAAAAATGAAGTTTTGATATTTATGGTAAGAAATTTACAAAATATCTTCATGGAACATGTTCTTTACTTAATATCCTAATGATTTTTGGCATAAAAGAAAAATCCATAATTTTGACCCATACAATGTGTTTTTGGCTATTGCTACAAATATACCCCAGCAACTTAAGACTGGTTTTGTGCTCCAGGGTCACATATGACCATGAGAGTGGCCCATGAACCCATTGAACAAAGTCAAAAGAATTCATTAGATGTTTAAATTCAGACGCCAAAGGTCTATCAGGGCAACACAAATGAACATTAAAATCACCCAAAATTAAACTCTTATCAAACTGTGGGATACGTCCTCCAACCAAGTCTGCGAGCTCATCTAAAAAGGCATTGTTGGGACGAGGAGGCCTGGTAAATAGAAACACAGAGAACTGGACATACCATATCAATCTGAAAGAGCTGTACCTCGAAGCTTGAGTAGACAGCGGCCGAGATGATGTGAGTGCTGTATTTTTGTTTAAAAACAATGGCTGTTCGTCTCCTCCGAAAGGCGTCAAAAGGCCGTCGGCACAAAAAGGCAGGGATGTTAGAGTTGAGCGGCGGTGGGAAAGTATATGAGCCACTATACAAAGCATCAGGCAGGTGCGAAACTTGGTTTCTGATGTCAAGCAATGTCTGATGGTCATAAGTTAAAAATAAAGAGTTCGCAGTGTTTAAAAATGAACTAAAAACAGTCAGTAACAGCACACCAGACAAACAGAGCAGACGGCTCGCCACACTCACCAGCGCCATCTTGAAATTTATTTATATGTTTGTTTAAAAAAACATTTTTCAAATGCAGTGATTTTTTTTTTTTTAAAAAACTTTACAATTGCATGCAAATAAAATGAATTACCTGCTGTTTTGTTGGGGTTGAAAAGATTTTTGGGAAAAAGTGTTTTTGAAAAAAAATCTTATGCTCACCAAAGCTGCATTTATTTAATCAAAAATCCAGAAAAAACTGTAATATTGTGAAATATTATTACAATTTAAAATAATGGTTTTCTATTGGAAGATATTTTAAAATTTATTTTATTTTCAACATTTTTCAGCATCATTTCTCCAGGCTTCAGTGTCACAATTTTCTTCAGAAATCATTCTAATATTTTAAACATTTTTTATTATAATAAATGTTGAAAAAGTTGTGCTGCATAATATTTTTGTGGAAACCATGATACATTTTTCTTCCATAGATGAATCAAAATTAAAAAGAGATCAGCATTTATTTAAAATGTAAACATATTTAATATGACACTTTTAATAAATTTAATGCATCCCTGCCGAATTAAAAAAAAAAAAGAAAAAAAAAATATATATATTATTTATTTATTTATTTTTTCAAAATATATACTGTATGTGTGTGTATTTATATATACATAATAAATATACACAGTACACACACATATATTATGTAAACAAAAACTTTTGACAGCACTAAATATATATACAAGTCTAAGTATATAAGTACATTATATACATATATTGTTTAATTTTCTGTCCAGTCTCTGCCACAGCAACATGCCAGAAACTGATGGAAGTGGTACCTCAGGAGTCCTGAAGACCGAACGGAGCGACAGATGCCTCTTCCACGCACAAAGTCTCCTCGTACCCACCTCTGATCCCCTTTACTGTATTCCTCGACTGCCTCACCTCTCCTAACGTGAGCCAGAAGACGTCTTATCCTGCTGACACTGTCAAAAACCACCAGATATGTGTGTCATATAACTTGGTCATTCCTTTGTTTGCTTCCTGTATTCTGCTTTTAGCTTTTATTTCAGAACGTACGTGAGGAAAAGCGTGTACCGAGCCGCCAATCAGAAGTGTGATTCCTGACAAATTTGCATCTTGGATTATAGATTATCCTATTATGCATTTCTTTTTCTACAGCAGATATGACCAGTTTGCTGTGCCTTGTCTGTCGGTGTAGAATTGTATTATTTTTTGAGAGTGACTTGATATGACTTTATACTTCAACAGATTTATTTTTGATAGCTTAATGCAGTTTTTTTTTACTGCTACTAAGAATTTAAAGCAATCTCCTTTTTGTTTGGTCATGGTCCGCTAATTGGATGTATCCAATTTTTGTAATATTACAGAAGGCTTAGACGTACAGTATTCATAAATTCATCAGAATACCTATAGCCTGTATATGTGAAGTACTTGACACTGGACCACCTTTTTTATTTTGTTCCCCTTGTATTCGGCGATTATTTAAACAAAGCAAAGTTGCTTGGTAGTTACAAACTTTTAAAGGAAAGTTATGTCAGATTGTCGTCGTCGTTTAAAACATTCTGTTGCTGTTGTACTATGTACGCTTTGTCAGTGACTATGTCTGTTTATTATGAAAAAAATACCTTTACCGAAGAGATTTTAGTGCCTTGTCAGTTCGCAAACTGAACTGAGTTTGAAATGCGATATTATCGCCGTGTTTCAGTTTTAGACGTCTGTACTTGGACGCAGTGTTTTTAGGTTATCCTAGTTTGGTTAAAATGGACATTTGTTCCTATGCTAGACCAAAATCAGCTGTATGGGCGAAAATGCTCATTTTCCGTTAAAAAGTGGTGAGAGGATCTCTAGGGGTGTTTTGGGTGATGGAGGGGATGTTATTTTAGGACAAAATGGAAGCTGTCCTTTGGTTATTATGAATACAGAAACATTTCCAACGCTTAGAAGGCCTCTTTAGATCTGAGATGCGCTTCTTCAGTGCTGTTATGTTCATAGTGGGTGTTTAGATAATGAAGCTTTGTATTATTTACAGCAGTATGACTAACACTCCAGCCAACAAGATCATTTTATCTAGTTTAAATAGTTATGTAGAAACTTACTTATATGTATATTTATTTATTATTTGTAGAGTCATTCAGTTAGTGCTCTAATCATTTTTACAGGGCATTTTTCTAAAGAAATGCTGAAAATAAATTGTTAATGATATTTTTCCTTCTTTTCTCAGAATATGATTTGTTTTGTTTTTTTATATTGGTGTTTTTTATTAGATTTTTTTTGTGTGTGTGTGGTGAATGTATTTTGTAACTGATGGCTTGGGTTAGTTTCCATTGGTGCCCATTAGTATAAAAATAACCGCAGACGAGCTGAGTCTGCCTGCACTGACATCTGCCCCATGAAAACATATGATGCATCATATTTGATCACCACAGATCTGTTGGTATTTATATTTTTGTAAATATACTTTAAAAAAAGAAAAAATCTTAAAGATATAACTGACTCATACATGTTCTTCTAAACCATTTCTTTGAACTTTTCTTGCTACTGTATCAACGCCATATTTTTGCATTTACAACCTGGCATGTGTAATTAAATCTTTGTGTCACACAGGCATGCAAACCCTTTTACCCGAGGCAGACTCAGTCTTTCATCGGTTCATTTTGAAGCTCGTTTAAGAGAGGACTGTTGTCTTGTGTGATCTGTAGATGCCATATCTCATCTACACTGCTTAAATCTGTGAACATCTGTCCTGTCTTCTCTGTGATGTCCAGTGAAATCCAGCTACGAAGAGATCCTATTGAGCAGTTTCTTGTAATGGTTATATGTCTACTGTACAAAATCTTTTTTTTTAGAAATTAAACAATTCATGCTCTGATGTGATTTTTACTTTGTCGCAGGACATTGTTGAGTATTCAGAGAAATAAAACATGAATGCATTGAAAACATAAGCACTTGTGTGTTTTCAGCTGATTTTGGTAGCACTGGCATAAATATGAAGATACTTATTTAATTGCTTAGTTAATAAGTGAATAAATATCAAAACAACAATAAAGTGGTGACTAAATACAATATTTAAAATAAAATAATTTATAATATAGTAAAATAATAATTATTAACATACGAAATGTAAACATTTTTAATAAAACATTATTTTGTATTATTATGCAAGGAGAATTCTACAGAGATGAGGATCTTTAGTTGGGCCTCAAGCAAAGTTTCTCTGTCTTGAATTCCTGTTGCTCGTGACTGAAATAGGCTCATGCATGTTCTACTCTGGAAAACCTGACCTAAAAGCCATTTTCTCTTCGTACCATCAAGGTATCGTTAAAAATACCGTAAAAATTTTTTTGTGCCTCATCAGTTTGTAAACTGAAAAAATCTGAATGAATTTTAAATGTGATATGCATCATTGTATTTCAGTTTTAGGTGGATGTTGTGAATCCTGAATCCTCTAGTGGTCATGGGATTTCAACATAACCCACTTTATATATAGAATAAAGTAAAAGTGTACATTATTCTAAACATTTTTTCAAAGATTTGAATAATTTCTTGGGGTAAAACTATTGTGGGAAGTGGAAAGATTAACTTTTAAGTAAATATTCTGCTATTTATTTTCAGAAAACGAGTTTCAGGAAAACTCAGTTATTTCTTGACATTACAAATTTGATTGAATTGTTTTAATGTGCCCGTATTATGGATTATGAAAGATTCATGTTTTGGTTTTGGGAGTCCGCGACAACAGGTTGACATGCATGCAAGGTCAAAAAACACTTTTATTTTCTTATAATATGCATTTATTTTTTACCTTATTTTCTCAACGACACCCAAATGATTCCTTCAACGATTCATTTTTCCAAACCCCTCCTTTGATTGGTGGATTTCATTTAAAGCAGTGTTTGTGAGCTTTTACCGCTCCAAAAGCGCCTCCTAGTGGTGAAAAATGAATTTGCATTTTCATTCAGACCAACGCAAAAAGACCAGCAAGTGGGCGGGGAATATGCTAATGTTTCATTGTGACGTCAACATGAAACGGCTTGGGATTCGTTTTAAAAACGACTCGTTTCAATGATTCAGAGTCGACTCTTTCTTTTGAGAGACAATAACTTTAGGTGCACTTTCAGATTTAAAACTTTGCAGGGTGTTTTCATTCACTTAGAGCTGTGTTACACACTGCATGAAAGGAATTTTTCAAAAAATACATAATATTGCTTATGAGGAGACTACATATCAGCAGACTGGTTAAGTTTCAAGGCACGGGACTAGTATGCTGTGTATGAGTAATAACTCTTCGAGTGCCTGACACACTAACCTACTCAGCAGAGAATCCTCATACTTTACTGTTGAATGTAAGATGTAGACACTGACTGACCTCCTCCTGACTGCAGGCCTCATGTGAAAAGACAGTGTGTCGTCAAAAACAGAGTAGCAGCTCTAGTCGACTGGCCACTGTTGGGCTTGACAGATGAGTCTGTACTGCACGCCTTTTCATAATTTTTATGAAATGTTGGAAAACCTGTCAGGTAACTGATTTCCATCTTTGAGCATGATCTTTATTTGCTGGTCATAGTGGTTTAGTGCTTTAGAGCCACGTCAGTCTGCCCGAGGCGAAGAAGAGGTTTGAGCTCCAAAAATAAAATCAAGGACTACCTGTTTTGCTGGAATGTTACAAGCCAATCACTATAAAATCAGCAGAGCTGTGTAGATTGAATTGTAGTCCATTACTGATTACAGATTACATAATGAAAACTGTAGTTAGTAATGTAGGTTACTCATTTTAGGTAATGTATTGTGACTACTTTTTAGATTACTTTATCTAACTTGTTTTAAACTTACAATTGAACATACTAGATCCTGAAATAAAAAAGCAAAGAGAAAGAAAATGATTCAGACACCAGATATAATTTTTGATATTTTTTTACTAGTGGGTGCAGGATCGTTGATTTATGTAAGTGAGGATAGCAAAATCAAGTAAACTGTGACATACTCAAAAATTAGGGACCAAAAATGTGATTTGACACTTTGACCTGACCATGTTTTGTTACATAACTTCCTATCAAAGTTATCTGACATTATCAAGATGAATTTGTTCTGACACAGTTTAACTCTTGAGTTCTTGTCATATTTTATTACCATTTTTTAAACTATAGCAAATAAACTGTGATAATTCCATTTTTTTGATATCAACATTATTAAATTAATTGGATTTCCCAAACTGGGCTTAATTCAAGAACTGCAGTGGGCTTGCGAGTTGATAAAAAGCTAATAATCAAATCATACAAATGTAAAATGCATGATTTAAACATTTGAACACTAAAAATAGAAATATTTAATTTGTTTTCCTGCATTCAATGCAACCAGTTAGCGACATTGAACTGTAAACATGCAAATGTTTTATTAAAGTTATGAAATATTAACTTCCTCAGAGATATTTCAAGTAAATATGTCAAAGGAGCTTGCTTTTTTCTCACAAATTTAGAAGCATGGTTTGCAAATTTATTTACATTTACACGACCCTTTTATATTGTGAGTATAGTGAAAGCTAAATGGTAGGATTTTTGGAGTTTTTAGAGTTTTAGAGAATTTACTTCCATTATGTGAATAATATGTAATCATGTAATCCATAAAAAAGTAACTGTAATCTGAGTATGAGCATTATAAAATGTAGTATACTCTAATTACAAGTACTTGATTTTTTGAATCTGATTAATCCAGATTACATGTAATCAGTTACTACCCAGATCTGAAAATGAATCACCTCACTCAGGACACTCAGGATTCATTGACAAGCAGAATTTAGTTGAAATAGAAGACCAAAACATCTTGTTTAAATTCCCACCTACATGGTGACTTTATACTAAATGAATAGTTTTCTGATAATAAGTATTGTTGCTGCTGCTGCCTCTGTAATTGACATTGTGTGTGTGTTTACCTAAGAGAATTGGCTTGCTTTAGTCTCTCGGCATCAGTAATTTCTCTCTGGTTCAAAGATAAAATCATTTGTTGCCATCGTGTTCAATATTTTCATTACGGTGAATTTCCAATCTCATTTCATTTCTTTATATGACAGACATCCCTGTGGTCACGACTCTAATACAGAAGCCTTTTGTGCAGTGTCTGTTTTCTCTGGTAATGCAGGCTCATACGCTCACAGAAGCCCTTACATCACAGCGAACACTCATGTGTGTTTCCTGACACCGAGACCAGAGGTTTGGAGCAGGGGCAATATTAGCTTTGCACCAAAAACTAGTGTGCTGCCTATGTAGGGAGCATTTGAAGGGATCAACAAAGGCTTCCAAAAGGTATGCTTATTATTTTGACCAAACGATAAGGCAGCATCACAAATGTCCAAGAATATATCATTTGAACTACGCTAGTAGTTCATGTCTCTTTTCGGTGCTAGATATAAAGGCTGAAAATGAATGATAAATGATAATTGTCTTGGGAAATGTTACTTTTCAAAGTAATGCATTACAATATTGCGTTGCTCCCTAAAAAGTAACTAATTACGTTACTTAGTTACTTTTTATGGAAAGCAATGCATTATGTTACTTTTGCATTGCTTTTCAAATCTGGGCAAGGCTTGCTTGTTTGTTTTTAATATAAAAAAGTTATATTTTTTGGCAAATGTAAAAGCCCTTTCTCACCAAAAGTGAAATGAATAGGCCTCAGGCTGAAGGGAATGTAAATTCACGTCTGTACAGTAGAGGGCGCAGGAGAAGAACGTTCAACACGCTTCAGCCATAAAAAAGAAGCAATTTTTGCTAATTAGTATGGTTGAATTAGATCATCGAAGGTCAGCAGCAAAGACATTAGTCAATAAAATGGAATTAAATGCATATAGGATATTATTTAACATTTAATTATTGCAAGTTTGCGCCATATTCTGAGTTGCATTTCACTGTTTTTATTCATAATGAGAAATACTGAATATTAATGCATGTTCATATTTATTCTAGAACTATGGGGACAGGAGAGCTATCAATAAATGGGAAAAAAATAACTGGCCTTGCTTATTTGAGAAAGTAACTCAGATATTTTCTTGTAAATTAAAAAGTAATGCGTTACCCCCAACTACTTTTAATGCGTTACCCCCAACACTGGTTATAATGAAGTTAAACTATTTATGTTTTTGCAAGTTCCTGATAAACAACAATGTGATATACGCTGGTCTTCAAAATTTAGCCAATCAGTCCTTTTACATAAAGAAGATTAAAAAAGTACCGCTGTTTAGGGGTAAGAGCGAGGGTGAGAATGTCATGCAATATCAAATTATGTACAGTCAAACCAAAATGTATTCAGACACCTTCAACATTTATTTATTTTGCTGTCCTCACTTACATAAATGAGCTATAGTATCCTGCACCCACTAGTAGAAACAAAATATCAAAAATGATATCTGGTGTCTGAATAATTTTTGGTTTGACTGTATGTTTTGGTGCAGAAACTATGACTAATATAACAGGTCAATAAAAAGGTTAAAATTGAAACTACAGCATGTCTTTTAAACCTGTTGGAAATAATCATATCTTTCCTCAGTGATGCTGCTTGCTGTGTGATCAAATGCAACAAACGAGCCAGAGAAATCACTCCTGGCAGCCCTCGTGTCCTTCTGCACCGCTTGTTTTTACGGAAAACGCACAAGTTGAATAGCAAACAAGAGGAGGCTGGGATTGGAAGGGGCAGAGAGACAGAGGTCAAAGGTCTCTGAGTGAGACGTGAGACGAAGTCTGGAGGCAGAGAGGCTCGCACACTAACACAAACACACAAGGTCATGATTCCACCTTCACGATGGAGATCAGGTGACTGGAGGCAAGATTCAGGTGGTTCACAGACTTTCATTTGTCCTTTATGTTAGAAAGAGTTGAAAGGGACCATATGTGAAGCTGGACCACAGTCATAAGGGTCAATTTTTTGAAATTGAGATCTATGCATCATCTGAAAGCTGAATAAATAAGATTTCCATTGATGTATGGTTTGTTAGGATAGATAGAGATGCAGCTATTAGAAAATCTGGAATCTGAGGGTGCAAAAAAAATCAAAATATTGAGAAAATCAACTTTAAAGTTGTTCAAATGAAGATCTTAGCAATGCATATTACTAATCAAAAATGAAGTTTTGATATATTTACAGTAGGAAATTTACAAAATATCTTCATGGAACATGATCTTAATATCCTAATGATTTTTGGCATAAAAGAAAAATCAATCATTTTGACCCATACAGTATATTTTTGGCTATTGCTATAAATATACCTGTGCTACTTAAGACTGCTTTTGTGCTCCAGGGTCACAAATGACATATCTACCAACCAAGGCCATAGGTTTGTTTTGTTCTGGTAGCGACATTTCAAAAACAAAATACAAAGATATGTTTCTACACACTAAAATTGCTTGTATTTTTTTTTTAAGCTTTTATCACCTGGACTTTACTTTGAAAGGCCTATTGTTTACACTTTTTATGTAAAGAAATATTGCATGGCAATATAGAGTTTCTCTCTCACACACATAGTACTGACTGCTAATAAAAACGAATGCCCATCTGATAAGGATATTGCCTTGGTTTTGTCCCTGGGTGTCGACTGTGAGAGGATATTTCTCAGTGATTCAGATCACTTTCATTTCCTCTGGTCTCTGGACCACCATGTAACACTGGAACATGTGCTCTATTATGTAATTGTTTTGTTGGGTCAGTACAGTTAATGTATATGACTTTAAATAAAATTGTTGTGCATGTGCTATATATTATTAGTATCATAACTGTGGCATAACAGGAAGAGGTATGCAAACCACAGGCTTTTGCGTGAGTTGCACAAGACATGCGTGTTAATTAGTGTCATTTCTGAGGAGGATGGGTGTCAGAGCTTCATGTGGCTCAGGGCCTGTGGGAGTGAACCCATGGTAAACCAATGTAAAATGTATCAGTTCACTTTATTAACTGATTCCACATTGTTCAGGGGAACGTAGAGGCTTCATAGAACCAGAGCCAGTTTTTATTTGTGTATTTTTTATGCGCTGTTATAATATATTGTTAATTGTCAAAATATATTTTTATATATATTTTTTTAACACACCATTTTATTTATAATAATAATAATAATAATAATAATTAATGTAATACTTTATAATAATGATATGTTATGTTTTTAATGTTCAAGAGAAATATGACCTACGCCCTCTGCTGTTTGATGCTGTGAAATTTGTATTTTATTTTATTTAATTTTATACTATTATTTTTATTTTATTTTACTTTATTTTAACATTTTTCATTTTACTTTACCTCACTTTATTTTATTTTATTTTACTATACTTTTTTATTTTATACTGTTATTTTTTACTTTATTTTTATTTATTTTATTTTATTATGTTATTTTACTTTATTTTATTTTATTTTACTTTTAACATATTTCATTTTACTTTACCTCACTTTATTTTATTTTACTATATTTTTTTATTTTATACTGTTATTATTTACTTTATTTTTATTTATTTTATTTTATTATGTTATTTAATTTTATTTTACTTTACTATTTTATTTTACTTTATTTTACTTTATTTTACCATATTTCATTTTACTTTACTTCACTTTATTTTATTTTACTATACTTTTTTATTTTATACTGTTATTATTTACTTTATTTTTATTTATTTTATTTTATTATGTTATTTTATTTTACTTTTAACATATTTCATTTTACTTTACCTCACTTTATTTTATTTTACTATACTTTTTTACTTTATATTGTTATTATTTACTTTATTTTTATTTATTTCATTTTATTTTATTATGTTATTTTACTTTATTTTATTTTATATTTTCCATTTCTAGTAACATTTACATCGTCGTATTTGTGAAGTTTTATCCCCACACCAGCAAGCGGCGCTACTGCGCAGAACTGTTGAAATCGCCCCACGGAGAAGCGTGTTGTTGCCGGAAGTATTTGATACGTCGGTCTTGTAGTTCATTTAAAGCTCCATGTGGCTGTAATTGTCACGCGCAAGTCAGTCTGTGCCTTTTAAAACAATCAAAATGGGTAAAAAGGGTAAAAAAGAAAAGAAAGTGAAAGGAGCGGAGAAAACAGCCGCTTAAATGGAGAAGAAGGTGTCAAAAAGATCAAAAAGGAGGTGAGTGAATTTATCGCTTCAAGATGCCACTCTACACAGTAAGCCAACATAGTTTTATTCTGAATTTTATCCAATTAGGAGGATTTAGAGGCGTTAATTGCAGAATTTCAGTCCCTGGACGCGAAGAAGACGCAGGTGATTGAGACGGCCTGTGCTCCTCCTCCCCCAGGTGTGTCCTCAGGTGTGAGTCACGTGACTGTGTCTGTGATATTTGATTGACAGCTCGTTCTCTCCGCAGGTTGAACGCCTCTCTGTGCGCGCATCCCGAAAAAGACGAGCTGATTTTATTCGGAGGGGAATTTTTCAATGGGAAGAAAGTAGGTGCCCATGTTGGTAAATGTTTTGGAGCTGGTTTATGCTCCAGAAACCATCTTCACCATGGTTTTATGGTATTGCTCGTTTATAAATTGCTTTGGGATAAAAGTGTCTGTTTTTATCCTAGAAAAGGTTTTGTTGCTGCTGGTATGAGATGGTCTAGTTGGTAATGACTAGCTTGGACCAACTAGAAACCAGCTACCAGTTTAAGCCGGATTTTCCTGCAGAGGACATGTGTTGATATATCATATATTGTTTACATATTTATATAATATATCAATATGGGTCATTCTACAGAATTGGCCCAAACTGCTGTCCCACAACCAAAAAACACATTTAAAAAGCATTTGAGTATTCAAAAAAAAAAAAAAAAAAAAAAAAAAAAAAGTGTCCCGCATTTTCATGTCACTACCGAAACGGTGTATGTTTTAGTCCATTGGCTGAGACTGATTTTAACTACAGCTCTACATTTATGATCAGAAATATTCCTGTCTCTCATAGCTTAACAAGGTGTGAGTAGATGGGTCCCATCATTTTGAGGCAAATGTGTTCAAAAATCTGTTACTTTAAATAATATCATTACCGAATACATTTTTTTCCTGCAATTAAGCACAATTTCTTGGGAGTTATTCTGTAACATTTAGTTTTTATATGTGTACCACTGTGCTAAACTAACCATGTGCTGATTAGCATCTTTGAGCTAGCTTTAAAATTATCTAAAAGTGTCACTACCGAAACGTGTCATCATTGTTTCGGTAGTGACAAATGGCAACACACAATCCTCATATTTCGGGAAAATAAATAACATTTTAGTAAAGCATTACTGTCACTACCGAAACATGGGATGTTTTGTCAAAAATATTGTATACTGAACTATCAACTAAGATGTTATGGTAGTTTTTGGTTCAATGTTTATTGAAACTAATGAATCTTTAACTTTGAAATCAGTATGATCAACTTTTTGCCTTTTACAAAGAAAAATTGGATTCAAAATACAACAAATCTCATAAATTACACTTGAAATATTGTTAAAATTGTAAGTGTTATTGATGTACCTCTGAAAAAGCAGCAAAATCTTAACAGATCAATATTACCCTTCTAATTAAAGTGTTTCGTTAGTGACAAATTTGGGGAGAGGACAAATATTCCAAAACTTTCTGAAAATACAATATGAGAATTAACTGCACAATTACTAGAAATGTGTAAATTGGATATTATACAGTTTGCATACATAAAAATTCTTTGGAAAAAGAATGTTGTTCAAAATGTTTCCAACCAGTTTTGTAGAATGGCCCATATACGCTTGATATATTCCTTTGAAATACATATAAGTTGGTTTGTTACTTACTGTACAGAAGTGCCATATCTTATCAACCGATGTTTCCTTTCTTCCAGACGTTTCTGTACAATGAATTATTCTTCTACAACATTAAGAAAAACACCTGTGTGAAGGCAGAGATCCCGAACCCTCCTCCAAGACGCTGCGCTCAACAGGTACTCCTTACAAACAGAGATACTTCACATACTTTTTAAGGTTGTTCTTCTATTAATCTTTTTAACTCTTCCCTCAAGTTATACCCACTCTGCCTTTCCAGAAATATTTTTTGCAAGTTTCCCGGAAGTAACTTATTTCTTGCTTTGAACATAACTTGTGCAGTTTAAATTTAACCAAATCAATGAACTTCAGTATATTAGACTGTAAAAATAATACATTCGTCTGTTCCAGATATCCCATGTTATTAATAATTCTGATTACTCTCTTTTGTAATATACTTATCGATTGTAAATTGGTTTTGTAGGTATTTCCCCAGATTTCCACACCATAACTTCAGTACGGTAATATAAATGTATTATACAGAATATGCATTGATTTATTGTCCAAAATATGTCTTGCTTTATTCAAAGTTGCTATAGTCTTTTCCATTAACATACTTTATTTGTGGTTTCCAGCATATCTAAAATTACACCAAGAAACTTATTTTCATATACTCTTTCTATATTTACATGATCAATTTTCAGTTCTACTTGAAGGTTTATTTTATATTTTCCAAATAACATAATCTTTGTTTTACTTGTATTTAATGACAATTTACATCAAACCACCGTTTTAATTTATTAATTTCTATTGTTATCACTTCCAAAAGGTGTTGGAAATTATCCCCGGAACAGAAAATATTTGTATCATCTGCAAATAAAATAAATTTTAGTATATCTGATACTCTACACATGTCATTGATATAAATTATAAACAGTTTTGGACCTAAAATCGAAATTGAAGTTAAACGTAATATTTGAAATATTAAAAAATATATTAATATTTAAGTCAGATTTCTGAAACTTTTTTTTTTGCACAGAAAATATACACAAACAAGAAGAAATGAGAGGTTTTGCATTTGGGTAATGGTGGACATGCTATCTCAGTCTTCACCACCAGGGGTCAGACTGTCTTAGCATTAGTCATTTATCTCCAGCACATTTCTGCTGCTCTCTCTCTGTCTCCCTGCAGGCAGTGGTAGTTCCCCAGGGTGGAGGGCAGATGTGGATATTCGGAGGGGAGTTTGCGTCCCCTGACGGAGAGCAGTTCTATCACTATAAAGATCTGTGGGTGCTGCACCTGGGGACACGCACATGGGAGCAAATCAAGTGAGCACTGTTTTGTTTTTGGCAACTCACTGGGGACTGTGCAATACTCAACTGATGCGTTAGAAGTCAAAGAAAATGCACTCTGGACACCATCACACTTTTTTTTTTTTTAAGCCAAAAGATATTGAAATATACGTGAAGACAACATGACAGTAAAAATAGTATAAAAAATATTGAATGATTACCATATTTATTGACTATAGTATCAAAGATGCACTAATATATATCAAAATACCATGGATATTGCACAGATATTTTGTGCATTTTTCAGTGCATGTTATTCTAAGGGAGAAGTGTTTGTTTTTGTAATATTTTATCCTAATAAAATATATGATTATAGCCAATAGCATGACTTTTTTTTTTGTTTAAAATCAATACATGCATACAAATATGTATATTTACACACGTGCACACACACACACACACACACACACACACACATTACAATAAATAAAATAAAATGACAAACAAACAACAAAATTACTAAAACTTTAATTAAATTAAAATAAAAACAGGAATTACAAAAATGAAAACTAATTCAAAATAAGAATTATGAGAGTATCTTAGTTAAACTAAAATAACACTGAAAAGGACACAAGCCATTCAATTAGACTGAATTCTTTAAGTTGAACCCGGAAGTCTAATTGTATTTGGTCTTTATGGAAGCTTAGCAGGGACTTTAAGACCCGTGTCCACCTGTGCTTTGTCGTCGTGCTGTGACTAGAGTTTACAAAGGTCTAAATAGAGGTCAATAACAGATTGACTTTTGACTGGGCATCCTATCCGCTTATTGAAATATGTCCTCTTTGTCCTCTCAGAGCTCCTGGTGCTCCGTCTGGCAGGAGTGGACATCGAATGGTCCTGAGCAAACGACAGCTGCTTGTGTTTGGAGGCTTCCATGAGAGCACCAGGTACAGGCAGCGGCCCGTCAGCATTAAATCTGTATTATGAGGAAAATTATACTTTTGCTGTACCCTCAAGAGGGAATGAGATCTGTGCCACTCAAAGTTCCAGACAGTGTGTTTAGATGACCTTTGGAATTTTGTAAATGTATTTAATTACTATATATATATATATATATATATATATATATATATATATATATATAAATATATATTAGTGCTGTCAAACGGTTAATCGCGATTAATCGCATTCAAAATAAAAGTTTTTGTTTACATAATATATGTGTGTGTGCTGTGTATATTTATTATGTATATATAAATACAAATACATGCATGTCTATATTTAAGAAAAATGTGTTAAGTTCATGTATTAAGTATATTTATACATAATATAAAATATAAGAATATAAATATATAAATGTATATGCATGTAAACATTTCCAAAATATATGCTGTATGTGAGTGTATCTATATATACATAATAAATATACACAGTACACACACATATATTATGTAAACAAAATGTTTTATTTTGGATGCGATTAATCGTTTGACAGCACTAATATATATATATATATGTATATAAGACGGGAGTAATGATGCTGAAAATTCAGCTTTGATCACAGAAATAAATGACATTTTAATATATGTTAAAATAGAACAGCTCTTTTAATGTGTAATATTTCACTTTTTTTTCCATTAATGTAGTTCATGAAGTCATTATTATTATGATATCATAATATCATGGTACTATAGGTACTAAGAAAACAGTGGTACTACTATAAATCATGTATAAAAATTTCATGGTTCATGTAAAAGCACCGTGTTAGTACTATGTTCAGTAAATCACAGTAGTGTCAAGGTACTAATGTCCTACTAATGTCCGGTCACATGAATCGCTTACAATAGCTTAATTTGTATGGCCTGAACTATTTGTTGCATGCTTATGTAACAAAATACATAAAATTTCAACAACTGAATTGAAGATGGTTCAACTTAGCGGCTTAAAATGCTGATATTGAACATCCTCGCTCCATCTATAGACATGTGGCCTTTCAGGTTAAAGCGTAATGGATTTAAAACTCTTCACACCTTATATGTCCATCATTAGTTAAGCTTTATTACACTTAACTTCATGTTGAAAGAGTGTGTTGATGGCATCTGCAACTACTGAGAGCGAGGTATTGTGTGATTTCCAGGAGCTTGTGGGTTTACTCAAGGACGAGAGTAAACAAACGTAGGTGGTAATGGCTGCCTTTCTCTTCCAGAGAGCGAAGAAGGATGTGGATAAAGGAACCATCCATTCTGACATGTTCCTGCTGAGGAGGGAAGGCAAAGAGGAGCAAGGTACCATCATTAGAGCCTCCGCGGTCATCGCTTGTTTAACGTGGGCTGCTTTTCTCTCCATTTCTCTTCTTTGTTTGGAAGATCCACTTTCTTTTCCGTGTCTGAAAAAGATTTGCTTATCATTTTTGGCCTCGTCTTGCAGAAAAGTGGACATGGACACGAGTCAACCCTTCAGGAGTCAAGCCTCCTCCTCGGTCGGGCTTCTCTCTGGCGGTGGGTCCCGGGGGCCGGGCCCTGCTCTTCGGTGGCGTCTGTGATGAGGAAGATGAGGAGTCTCTGGAAGGAGACTTTTTTTAATGACCTTTACTTTTATGATATCAACAAAAACCGGTGGTTTCCTGCTCAGCTAAAGGTTGGTTTGCTTTATTAAAGCCTTTAAATAAAGCCCGAAAAATGGAAAAGGGGGTCATGAATTACCTCTGTTTTTTTATTTTGTACTTTTCTCTGAGATCCACTTATAATGTTATCAAGATTTTTACATAAAAACATCATAATTAAGAAGTAACAGGCTATATTCTGTCCTGTTTTTAACCCCCCTCATCAGAACGCTCTGTTTGAATAGGTGTGGTGGATTGTAGACTCTGAACTAAACGCCCACTGCTATGATTGGCTAATAGTTGTGTATTCTTGACAGCGTACATTCCTCATAGATGGATGCTGTTGTAATTTAGGTCAAAAACGCATAAATAACTCAATACATATCAAACGATCTGTAAGAGGAGACAAAGCAATAGTGATCACATAATGAAAACAGTTACTCACACTTGTGTTGCGACATTACTGTCGGATCCAATATAGTCGCACAGCATCTTATAGTTTCAATCTTTCTGAAAAACCTGCGTCGAATTGTGCCTTGTTTGTAAACAAACCTGCGATAAAATGAAGTGAACAAAGGACCGAGTTCTTACCGACACGGTCTGGATCTCTGGAACACTGTTTTTCCACAACTTTGCACTGCACAGTGTCTTGTTGTCTTCAGAGCATCTTGGTTCCTGCATAGACCTGCGTTCGCCTCTCTCATAAACACTACATGTGTGAATTTGTGGGTGGGGCTAAACAGACAGTGATGTTGAATCGGTGGGCGGAGCTAAACAGTCAGTGATGTCGAAGCAGGCGTTGATCATCTTTTGTGGAGGCGGTGCTTATTCACACTATTACATCATAAGCTGTGTCTGAAACCGCTCCCTATCCACTTTATAGTGCACTATATCGGGTGTCAGCCATTTAGTAGTGCTGTCTGAATTCTGAGTGAACGACTTCCTTCCCTACATTCGTTCAGTACTTTTTACCCACAATGCATTCAGATTTCGAGTGTACAACCGATGTACACTCACTGAAGCACTATTTCCCACAATCCATTGCGGAGAAACGACGAGCTGGAAGAGAGAGTGGGAGTGAGCGAGTTTGAATGAGAGATGCCGTTTAATTTACAAAAAATTATGATAATTTGGTGGATATTTAAAAATGGTCGTTGGTAGCATATTCGTTATGATGTCAAATTAAAGGTCGCCTGAGGGCGCTCTACGGCCGTTGCCATCTTATCTGAGTGCAAAACGCTGCTTGGGAGAGTTTCAAGATACTACAAACAATACATAAAATTATGAACGTGTTAATGTGAGTTTATTTTTGTTGACAGTATTTTAATAGTATTTAATGATTATGAACATATAAGCATTACAAATCAATACCATCAATGAAACCACAAAGCTGATTACAATATAAAGTCATTTTAAGTGTTATTGCTATTAATATTATTTTCTAAAATGAGGTAGATGTAATATAAAAGTAGCCTACATATGTGACGAAGATGTTTTTGCAACAGCCAAGTCTCACATGCAGTGTACACGTCACTGTCCGAATCCGTTCACTTCATTTTGTTCACTCCTTCTGATTTAGTCCACTCAGCTGTCATGCACTATATAGGGATTAGTGAAGGAGTGAGCGATTTCGGACACAGCTATAGAGTAGAACATTCCACAAGCTGTCATTTTGGCAGACTGCCTTCAATATAAGTTGTTTTTAGACTAACGACAAAGTTTTGAGTTCTGAAACGTACAGGATGATTTTATAGTACAGTGACTTCTTAAAAGGAATTTTGATTTCTCAGTTCATGACCCTTTCAATATATGCATTGGCTTTTTCTTGGCAGGGCAACAAGTCAGAAAAGAAGAAGAGGCGCCGTGGGAAGAAGGGAGAACAACAGACGAATGAAACTGAAGCAGAGAAAGAGGAGCCGCAAGGTCCCACTGAGATTATTAAAGAGATCGTGGCTGAGGACGGAACGGTTATGACCATCAAGGAAGTGATTCCAGCCGCACAGGCAGAGGAGGACAGTGAGGAGGAGGAGGAGGAGGATGAAGAGGAGGAGGAGGCGGCTGCGAGGGCTCCTCTGGTGGAGCCCTGTCCTCGCTCCAGTGCCATGGCAGCGGTGAAACACAGCAGGTTGTACTTGTATGGCGGGATGTTTGAGGTGGGAGATTGACAGTTCACTCTCAGCGATCTCTACAGTCTGGACCTGCATAAGGTGGACCAGTGGGACGTTCTAGTGGAAATGGACCCCAGTAAGCGGAAAGACAACCCAGAATTCCCTTAGCTTCATTCAGGAAAAAAAACTATCTGTTTGTCTATCTATCTATCTGTCTGTCTGTCTGTCTGTATCTATCTATCTATCTGTCTGTCTGTCTGTCTGTCTTACCTGTGTGTCTATCTGTCTATCGCTGTCTGTCTGTCTGTCTGTCTATCTATCTATCTCTGTCTATCTGTATCTATCTGTCTATCTGTATCTATCTATCTATCTATCTATCTATCTATCTATCTATCCATCTCTCTCTGTCTATCTGTATCTATCTATCTATCTATCTATCTGTCTATCTGTCTGTCTGTCTTACCTGTCTATGTCTGTCTGTCTGTCTGTCTCTATCTATCTATCTATCTATCTATCTATCTATCTATCTATCTATCTATCTATCTGTCTATCTATCCATCTCTCTCTGTCTGTCTGTATCTATCTGTCTATCTGTATCTATCTATCTATCTATCTATCTATCTATCTATCCATCTCTCTCTGTCTATCTGTATCTATCTATCTATCTATCTGTCTATCTGTCTGTCTGTCTTACCTGTCTATGTCTATCTGTCTGTCTGTCTGTATCTATCTATCTATCTATCTGTCTGTCTGTCTGTCTGTCTTACCTGTGTATCTATCTATCTGTCTGTGTCTGTCTGTCTCTATCTATCTATCTATCTATCTATCTATCTATCTATCTGTCTATCTGTCTATCTATCCATCTCTCTCTGTCTATCTGTATCTATCTGTCTATCTGTATCTATCTGTCTATCTCTATCTATCTATCTATCTATCTATCTATCCATCTCTCTCTGTCTATCTGTATCTATCTATCTATCTATCTATCTATCTATCTGTCTATCTGTCTATCTGTCTGTCTGTCTTACCTGTCTATGTCTATCTATCTGTCTGTCTGTCTGTCTGTCTGTCTATCTATCTATCATTCTATCGTTCTATCGTTCTGTCTATCGTTCTGTCTGTTGTTCTAACTTTGTTTTATTGCAAACACATATTTTGTGAATTTCAGGGTTTTCCTTTTAACTGGTTAGTTGCCGAAACATTTGTATCCACACTTTTTTCAGCGAATGATGAATTCTCTCGTGTTTCAACTATAACATCACATTTGAATGTTCAGTACAAACAAGTATAAGAAACAAGCCACACTCGAGCACTGAATTCTTATTACAGAGATGCAGGAGTGGCTGGAAGAATCAGAATCAGAAGATGAAGAAGAAGAAGAAGAAGCAAAGAGCGGTGAAGATGAAGATGATGATGATGAGGAAGAGGAAGAATCCGAAGAGGAGAGTGAAGAAGGTGTGTATTTCAGAAATGCCTATTTAATTTTGCAGTTCAGACACATTTGTGACAGAGAAAAGTATTTAGATAGTAAGTTTAAATTTTTACTTTCAGCCGGTTCAAAATGATGCCTGTTGAAGAGATTCAAAGCACCTACACATACATTTCCGTTTAATGATCAAGGCCATGATTTGGGTCAGGTCCATGAGGTAAACATGAGCAGATGACAAAGGGTTCAGCTGCCAAGACCCAGGTCAACATCCACTGATTCTCTTTGACAACCAGAGCTGTGTGTTTTGCTTTGGGGTCCTTCTCGCTCAAATTCATTATTGTTAGATGCCTGTTTCGCTTGTCAGATGTAATAACATCACTGATTGTTAGCTTGTGGCAGCTTCGTGGTTAGGTAGTATGCTAAACAAAGAGACGTTGTTGCCTCATCATCCACATCGGGGGCGTTTCGTGTTCACAGTATCTCCATTTCAGTACTTCAGGTCCAGGAGTTTTACATTGGACATAAAGTGATGACACCAAAGTTGTTTAGGAGAACCAAAAAGTTTATAGCAGCGACCTTTTTTCTGCCGGGGCACAATTTTGATAAGCAAAAAATCCTACACCACTAAGCACTTCAAAAAAATGTGTATATATAAAGAGGTTATTTGCAAAAACAGATAACTTTTTAGATTCTGCATTCCAATTAATATCAATCAAACTGCAGTTGGGTTGTTTTGAGTAGATAATAATAACTTAAACAATACAGCTAACACGATAAATCAATAAAAACATAATGCAACAAAAAACATGATTTTTTTTTTTTTTTTTTTAAATGGAGTTATCTGTGTTTGCAAACAAACTCTTCATATATAGAAAGGGGGAAAGGTTTCAATCAAACGATGCATCGTCAGAGTTGGTATTTTGGCTTTATATGTATATGATCAGACACTACTTAACATTTTCTGAAAATCATGCTCAAATGGAGTTAACAAGGATTTAGATGAGACGGAGATCTGTGTTTTGTCCATCATTAGAACAGCCGCATCTGAGGCAGTAAATTAATCGCATCACGTTTTCATCAATTTACAGGTTATAAAGTTTGTTGTAGCTATATGGGTGCTCAGTGTTTCTTGTTTCATGCATTTGGCCAAAATCTCATGATATAAGAGATGAACTGCAATGCACAGGATATTTAAAATGTACAAAAGTGTATTGGCTACAACTAGATGGCAAATACTTCATTCTGAATGGATGCGGGGTGGATTTATTTGGTTTGACTGACAATTTGAGGATCCAATGGTGTTACAAGGTTTAGTCACAAGCTGTTTTGCATGCATTTCATTGGTTAAATATTTGTAAAACCAACAAACAGACATAACAATGACCAAAAATCGTTGCATTTCAATGTTTTTGTTTGCCTATCCAGCTGAACACACTCGATTCGACGCTGCTGGTTGTTCATTCAAAATATTGCGGAAAAAGAGAAAATCAATGCGGAGAAGATCTTGTTTACGTCAAAACTGAAATCAAGCCGTTCACACACAATGCATATTTATTGCGTGTTCTATAGGGACATCTATCACCGCTGCACTTGCGCCTCACACAAAAAAAAGCCACTTGTTTAGAAAGCCAAAATTAATTAAAGTTCAACTTTTTAAAAACATGTCTCAACTTTGTGGCGGTTTCTCCCCATACCATTGCATCTCATGTTTTTAAGTGGAAAAAGTACCCTTTGTGATTGTTTTTTTTTTAGTCCTTTGTATTAAACTGTGCATACATACATGATGCCGTTTTGTTTCTAATTGTTTAAGCAACTTAAGTAATTATATTTGGTTTATAAACATTATTTTAAAAATTATGCATTTTTTTTCAAAGATAGTCGTGTTCATTTATTGCTTTGAAATGCTTTAAATGTTGCTTTATTGCTTTAAATGTACATTAGTAATATTTTGCTCAATGCGCCCTCTTGTGGCCTCAGGAGAGAAGCCAAAAGCTTTTTTCCCCTTACTGAAATTATGCCCTTTAAAGTGCCCCTATTATGGATTTGTGAAAATTCCCTTTCATGCAGTGTGTAACACAGCTCTAAGTGAATGAAAACATCCTGCAAAGTTTTAAATCTGAAAGTGCACCGTGTATAAAGTTATTGTCTCTCAAAAGAAAGAGTCGACTCTGAATCATTGAAACGAGTCGTTTTTAAAACGAATCCCAAGCCGTTTCATGTTGACGTCACAATGAAACATTAGCATATTGCCTGCACACTTGCTGGTCTTTTTGCATTAGTCTGAGTGAAAATGCAAATTCATTCTTTTGGAGCGGTAAAAATGAAAGTGTTTTTTGACCTTGCATGCATGTCAACCTGTTGTTGGGGACTCCCAAAACCAAAATATAAACCTTTCATAACCCATAATAGGGGCACTTTAAATTAGAATATAATTGGAATATTGATAAATATTGATAAATAAGTACAAAATTCGAATTTAGTTTTTCAGCCATTTGGACAGCCCTGTTCCACCGCACACCCGACAATCTGTCATGGCTCACTAGTGTGCCGCAGCTGGGAAACAGCGGTTTATAGATTTTAAAAGAGAGCAGAAGTGGTAATCTGGACAGGTGTTGACATTTTTCTCTGTATCTCTTGATCAGATGCAGACCATCCTCCAGTCAAGCCTGGAGAAGCGCTTGCGGATTATCAAACACGGACTGAGAAGTACTGGCTGGGGCTGGCCCGATCCAACATGGGCCCTGAAGCCAAAGAAAAGAAAATACAAAAGGTCGGCCACGCCATGGCCAAAGTGTTCTTTGAGGATCAGGAATGAGATGAAACGTGTGAGAAGATAATTAAAGGGTTTGTTTGTGAGAAAGAGAATGGATATGTGTTATCATATACACTATATTGCCAAAAGTATTGGGTCACCCCCTTCTAATGAACATGTTTGACTACTTTAGTAATTTCTATGAGTACAAATCTTAATGTTAAAGCATATAATGATATTCTAGGAAATTGTGTGCTTCTAATATTATAGCAACAGTTTGGACAGGACCCTTTTCTATTCTAACATGACAATGCCTCTGTGTAGAAGACAAGGTTCAAAAAGAAAATGATTGATTGAGTCAGTGTGGAAGAACTTGACTGGTCTGCATAAAACCAAGTCCTAATCCCAGTTGAACACTGGCTCTGGTGTGACTGTAAATACAGACCTTGAGCCAAAAACTCATCACCAAACACCAATGACTTGTACATACACTATATAGACAAAAGTATTGGGACACCCCCTTCTTTAGAACAGAAAAATGCACTTCCAAATCTGTGGCAACAACGATGGGAACATAATTCATGTATTTAAAAATTGTATTTCCATCTCTGTTGCAACAGTTTTGGAAGTGTCTAAAATGACTGTACCCATATGTACAAGTCATTGGTGTTTGGTGATGAGTTTTTGGCTCAAGGTCTGCATTTACAGTCACACCAGAGCCAGTGTTCAACTGGGATTAGGACTTGGTTTTATGCAGACCAGTCAAGTTCTTCCACACTGACTCAATCAATCATTTTCTTTTTGAACCTTGTCTTATACACAGAGGCATTGTCATGTTAGAATAGAAAAGGTTCCTGTCCAAACTGTTGCTATAATATTAGAAGCACACAATTTCCTAGAATATCATTATATGCTTTAACATTAAGATTTGTACTCATAGAAATTACTAAAGTAGTCAAACCTGTTCATTAGAAGGGGGCGACCCAATACTTTTGGCAATATAGTGTATCTCAGCAAGCTGTGTGTGTGTCTGAAAGTGCACAAAAGAGAACGAATGGATGTGTGTTTGTGTTTTAAAGCAGCTAAAGCATGTTTATCTGACTTTAATGTTTAAAAAAACTTGGCCTCACTTTTATCAGTGTGTTTTTTATTATTAATAATGGAAACTGAATCTCAGAGTAGTTTCATTATTTGCATTAAGCATTTTTTTTTCCCGCAACCCTTTCTAATCAGATTCGGAAGCTATTTTTGGGTTGTGATCACTGCTCTGAATCATAATATGCTAAGCAATATTCATTTGTCTTAATATTTGATCAAATGATTTCATTATTTAGTGTAAGAAAATTGTTTACTACATTTTGAAGGGTTATTGGTAACATTGTGCAACATAAATTTGCTCCCTCAACATAAATTGTGTTTGTTTAAAGTAATGATGTTATATCCTTAGTGAGAAATCAAAGATTATTCAGAATCTTATTTTCCTGCCCTTTTTTAAATGGCAAAGAGAAAAGAAACATTTGTAACTTGGTTCTTCCTAACTAATGATGACAGTTATAAAAGTGAATATTTTCAAGAACGGCTCACAGATCCTTTTTCTGATCTGAAATACATGAATTAAAAACAAAAAAGTCAGAGATATTAATGTAGTAAAGGAAAGCTTAGTGAATTTACCACTTTTACCCATTGTCATCAGTAGCGTGGCTTTTTTTTTTTTTTTTTTTTGTTGTAACAATATATTCCTGCTCTAAACAAAACTAGTAAATGAAATTACAACATGGAAAAAAACAGCTAAACCAAAGGAAAAGCAGTGTTGTTGTTTATGTAGTATTATAATATTTAATAATATTTTGTATATTTTTATTTTTCACTTTTAGCTTGTCATTTTATTTGCTTTTATTTTTATTTAGTTTTTTAAATTTATTTCAGTTTAGTTTTCCATTTCTATTTTTTTTATTTTTTGACAGTTTATCATTATTTACATTTTATGTCCTATTTGTTTCAATGAATGAAAACGATTTTAATAGTTTAAGTTAACAATAACTGGACAAAAATATTTTTTAGATTTAAGGAAACAATGCAAATATTCTTTTGCAGCTAGTAAAAATAATAGTAGACTGCAAAAAAAAAGTTAATGTCAAACCCTGCTATATATCTGCTGATGTGCTCTATATAATGTCTTTCACAGCTTTTTAAAATGTGGTATTTGTGTAAACTTGAGAGATAATAGCAACAAATATCAGAACAGATGGGTTTGTGAAAGATAGACACATCTGTAAGAAGTTTTGTCTTTGAGCTGAAGAAGGCTAAAGCGGCAATCACAGTTTCCAAATGAAAGGCGCTGTCTACATTGACCTATTTTTTGTTGGCTGTGAAGAATGAGCGATGTAGAAAGAGAAGCTAATGAATAATAAATGGCGGATAGAGAAATGGATGAGGTTGCGATTACGCAGCCAACTGTCTCTCATCTCTCCTCTTTCTCTCTCTCCATCTTGCCAGCTTTAAATTCTGAATTTCCTTTTAAAAAGACAGAGTTTATAAATAACTAAAAAGTCACCGTTTTTCCAGCCCTGCTCTGACGTCCTGAAGCACATGAACCTGCTGTCGTCAGAAGAGAGTGTGTGAGAGGCAGAAACCGGGACAGATTTTCTAAGATGTTTGTAGGTTACATTACTTGATTCAGTTTATTCACCTGGTGGCTGTTCTTATGACCTCATTAGTCTGCTGAACCAATCAGAACAAGAGTTTGATAAAAGATAATGATTCATAATTGAGGCTTGACTAATTCTATAGCTTGGGGACACGTTTCCTCACATTATCTAATTTGTTTGGACACAGTTTGAAAAGGCTTATAAATGGAGCCATTTAATGACGAAAGGTGTTACAATGAAGATTCAAAAAGAACTGATGCAGTAGACTCTCGCAAAAATATTTGTATCTTTTGATTTTTGAATGCGCGTGTGTATATATATACTGTATACTGGTATGTATGTATGTGTATGTGTGTGTGTATATAGGTGTATATAATTTTTTTTTTTTTTCAGCAAGGACACAGTAAATTGATCAAAATTGACAGTAAAGACATGTATAATGTTTAAAAAAATCTAATAATTGCTGTTCTTTTGACCTTTCTATTAATCAGAGTATTAATCATGGTTTCTACAAACAGATTGAACAGCATAGAACTCACTAACAAGAAAAAAATGTTGTATTACTATATTTTTAATCAAAGAAATCCAACCTTGGTGAGCATAAGAGGCTTCTTTCAAAAACAAAAAAAGTACTAATAATTTGTATATAATTTTTTTTTTTTTTTGCATTTCATTTTATTGCATGCAGTTACAATAAATAGTTTCATTGCCCTTATGCAAAAAATCTAATTCTTATTACTGTTTTAAAATTCCTACACTGTCATATTTGACATGCTGTTTTAAAATGAGTTTACTACAGCAATGATTTTACTAGTAATTTTTTTTACTCATATATGCAAAAAAAATTCCCATTGCTTAAAAATTACTCATACATTTCTAAATCATGGTAATTTTGTTGCACTGCCTTTAATCTGTAAATAAAGTAATTGTATTACAGTGTAACAGTGTATTATTTTACTGTAATACAGTAATATAGAATAGAATAGTGAAATAGAATGATGAAAAACTCTTAAAAAATAAAACTGAAGCATCTGGATACATCTAGGAAAAAAAAAAGAAGCTTAATTGCCATGAAAAAAATGGCATTTTAATTCATCTTGATTTTTCAAAACTTGTGTGCTTTTCCTGGCGCCAACAGAGTCTCATGACAAGCAGTTGCCAATGGCCAAGGTTAGGATATTTGTTAAACAATATGTTAAATTTTAATTTGTTTCACACCAAACCCAATCATATAACCCAGAACATTTGGAATATATGGAATAAAAGGCATGAGAATAACACAAGGATTTTTGGGTGAACTATTCCTTTAATAATGAGCCTGATTTTCTTGATCTTTCTTGATTTGAGGTGACTGGGAAATGTGAGTTTTGAGAGCTCTCTTTCTCCTTCTCGACTTACCAATAGATTTAAAGAAATCACCCATAATCCTCTTCTAGTACTGGGACAAAGCTGAACTCAACACAGTGATTCAGTTACAGTAATCTCAGGCAAAATTGGCTTAACTTCCTAGCAGACATCCAACAAACAGACAGGCAGCCGGTCAGACGCACAGTTTTGGTGGAGGGGAGACAGAGCCAGTCATGTAAAACTGCCACCGATGTCCAGTAGGGTCAAAGGAAATACACTAGTGTAATGTCATTAGAATTCAAAGGGAACAAGGCACATCTTGACTCATTAGTGTTGCCAGAAAAAAACGCAAATAAGAACTATCACTTTTTCTTGGAAATAAGATATATATCTCAACCTGCACCTGCTTACATTAATAACTCCATAAACTGGATTTCCTACGAGCCAAGACGCTTAATAAGAGTCGCTTATAATAAGTGGACATGGCAACAATAAAAGAGCGTGCTCTGCGAAGCAGCCTACAAACATAAACAAAACAGGATGGCTCTGTCAATGGCGGTTTAATTAAGATCGCCAGACATGAGTTGCTTTAATGTTGCACAAAAATAGCAAATACCAAATGCACAAGACCCTGAAACACTGCTATGCTTACCATGGTGTCAATTAATGCAAATTCAGGAGTGATTTGTGTTTCACTCACACACAAAATGATAATTTAAGGGATTTGTTCATGTATTTAATAGTGCAGGGCAACGATTAATCGCGATCTATGAAATGTAAGACATAGGCAGTGGATTGGGGAAACACACTTTTTTGCTTTTTTTTTTAATAAAAAGTTGACCTTAAGTTAAGTAGTGTGTTTTTAAATTTAAGCACAACTTAAATTTTCGTCTGGCTCTTGTACTATAGCCAGTGTTGAGGAATGTTACTTTTAAAAGTAATGCATTACAGTATTGCGTTACTCCATTTAAAAAAAGTAACTAATTGCGTTACTTAGTTACTTTCTTTGGAAAGTGATGCATTACATTACTTGTGTGTTACTTTTTTCACCTGGGCTGGGCTTGCTTATTTATTTTTAATAACAAAAAACTCATATTTTACTGTAAATTAAAAAGTAATGCGTTACTTTACTAGTTACTTAAAAAGTAATCTGATTACTTAACTCGTGTTACTTGTAATGCATTACCCCCAACACTGACTGTAGCAAATGAATGTGTGGACTTTTACAATACTGTTATGGAGTTTTTTTTTTTTTTTTTTGTCTTTTTGGCGTTTGACAGACCCAGTTCCCATTTTGTGTGTGTGTATTCCACAGATGAAGGAAAGTCATATGTTTGGATTGACTTGAAAGTGAGAAAAATAATGACAGAATCTTCATTTCAGACAAGTTGTTCCTTTAAGATTGAGAGGTTTTGCACAGGTGTCTCTGTGAACCCAGTGCAAATTTTCTCCAGTCAGTTGTGGAGTGGATTTTATGCTTATTTGCAAGCATTCCACCTCATGCTTCAGTGATGAGAGAATGGGAGAGATGACATGTGAGGTTAGTTTCTACAGGAGAGGACAAGGATGAAAGTGAGAGAAAGAGACAAAACAAGGACATGAGAGAGACTTTGACGATGAAATGAACTGGTCTTGTGCACTTGCAGACTGTATTTCATATTTTCAATGCATTTCAACTTTTTTTACTCGCAATACATCAAGTAGATTGATTTAAATTTTTGACAGTCAGACTTTGTGGAGGACGTCCTGACAGAGCTGTTTTTTTTCTTCAAAATAAGCTCATCCTCATTCGTGTGATGTGTACAGTGTGAGAGGCCACACCCCTATTTTTTGGCCACACCTCTGGGATGCTTTGAGAACAATTCTATATGAAGGTTGCTATAGTGATGCACACTCTCACTGGGGAAATATCTGTGCAGGCATTTGTCTGTTTTTTGATGCAATCGTCTGCACTGAGAATCTTGTATCACTTTCACTCAAACTTAATTAAATGCAAGGAGTGAATCTTAACCTGTGAAAAACATGCCGTATTTTACCCCAAAGTCAAAAATTAAGAAATATATTTTGAAAGAAAACAAAGGACTATTACTTTTATTTTCCTGTAAAATTGTCATTACTATAATGCATCTATTATAGTATTACAGTACGTTATAAATACTGTACTGTATTACAGTATTTTTTACTTTTTTACTGTAAAAAATAATGTAATACAATGACAGTTGTTCTATTAAAATCTAAAAAGGTTGTACAAACAGAACCACATTTTAGAAATAGTTTACAATTAATATATCAGAAAAGAAGATTTTTTTTTGTGTGTGTGGCTAATTTAGAACCATTATTGCATTGTTTCTAAGCACCCCCCCCCCCCCAAAAAAAATCC
>JAFVLL020006329.1:0-28604 GCA_021397915.2 Tor tambroides | reverse complement strand
GATTATACCAAATTACTTTTGGGATTTTTTTTTTTTTTTTTTACGTTTTAATGAGACATTTTTCTTGTTTTACAATGCTCCACCTTATATTGACATATGTATTAGAATTGCATTCAATGCATTTTGAATAACTTAGAAGATTTGTTCTAATTAATTTAATTCAGTTTAACTGGATGTACTTGGTATAACTAAAATCAACAAAAAAAAAGTTACTTAAACTTTAACTAAAATTAAACATAAGAGATGAAAACATTCAAAAAAACTCATATTTAGAGATAGGCCTACTAAAATAACACTGCTTAACATCTGGACGAAAAGCAGCATTGCCTGATATGTTATCACTCTTAATGTATATCACTCATAATAATGCATAACAAAATAGTACCAAAACAAAATTAAATAGTGGGAATAGGTTAGTAGCCTATTGGCGTTTTTTATCGTTTCAAATGTTTGTGTTCGTGTGGTTCTTTTTATTTTGTTTATTTATTTTGGTGAATTTATGCATTTTATTATTATTTTAGATGAAGGTGAGCACGTAGCTTATTCGACAATAAAACTTGCAGCATGAAACATGATTAAAATGCAACACACGCTAATGGTTAAATATACAACCTGATATTTATTTATTTTAATTCGTATAATTTGTATCATTTATTTTACACGACAATAAAATGATGTATTTATATATAAAACCATTGAAAATGAAGACCTGTGAGTAAACAACTGCGCATGCGCCGCGGACAAGCCTAAACGCAAATTATGAGGAGAATCTTAACTATTATATTTTAGCTGATATCTCAGCTTAATTTTCCTAATAACTATCCGTTTACATGATTATAAATTTGTACATCATGGTTAAAAGGTACGTCGTGCTGAAAATGTCGTCGTATAGCAGTAGACATCTTTTATTCTCTGGCCTTCAGGACAAAGACGCGTCTGCCACGACTAACATTAGCTAAAAGCTTTGTACTAGCTAAGCTTCCGTCACTCTATATTTATAAATATCGATACATTTACAATGATAACGTGTCCTAAATATTACCAGGAACAAAGAAATGTAATTTCTAATGCATCCGTTTAAAAATTGTCCGTCTGGTTGCGCAGTTAGTTCCCGTTTTGCGTCTAATAACTAGCTTGCCAGGCTAGCTGAACGTAAACAAAACTCGAATTCGTGGAAAATAAAGTAAATCAGGTGTTATTGCGTATATGTATGCCTATATAACATAACCTGAGTTATATGACGAACTGTTATAGTTTGTGTTTGTGCTATAATTATTATCTGACGTCAAACTGCACCTGTTGCAGTTAATTTTACATGAATCCATCACATATGTGTATATATAAAATCATCTTATATAATGCAAGAATTTGGTTTAAACGACATTTTTAATAATCCAAATACACTATTGTCTGTTACCACTGGTGTAAATGTAAATAAATGTCAAGCTCATTTAAAGCGACCCAGAATTTAACAAAACATCTGTATCTTCACACTTCTACAAAAGCCTCATGTCAATATATACTTCACTACTGTAGGTTTCATCACCCACTTTTGTCATCATAAATGACGTTTTGTTGACCTCTGTGTCACTGCAGTACCTGTTGTTGAAGTCTGTCAGTTCCCTCAGGAAAAGCTATTTTTAATAAACAGTAACTAGTACCCTGAGGCATATTTTTAATATTGGGAATAGAAGTTTGTGACAGTTTGTTATGTCTGTGTGATGGTTTTTGTCTTTGTTTTTTTGCAGTGTGTTGCTCGTCTGTTTCTTTATGCTACTTTTGATTGAAGGTAAGCACACAAAGTTACAGATATTTATTTGAATCAAATATAGACTGGCTTTCACATGTTCCTGGTCCGTTTTTGTTTCAGCATCTGCACAGAACGTAGTTCAGGGTTTTATTGGAGATTCTGCAGTTTTGCCATGCCATCCTGGGAGCAAGCAAATTAAAATCATCACTGCACACTGGAGATATGAGGACAGCAAGAATGTATACGACATACAAAATAGCAAAGCGACAACTGAGGAACAGGACCCAGAGTATAAAGGCAGAACAGAAACATTCCCTGCAGAGTATTCGAAAGGAAACTTCACCCTTAGGCTTGGGAATCTTCAGAAAGGCGATGAAGGGTCGTACTGCTGCTTCATCCCTGAGTTTGGTCTCAATGAATGCATAAATCTTCAAGTTAAAGGTGTGATTAAATGGTTGCAATAATTTGCTCATGCAAATCAATGATTGGTGTAACTGTGATGAAGTGAAGTAAGGTGAAATGTGTATTTTTTTCAAATGTTAAAACATTTTCTCTTATCCCAGTTTAATGTGCAAAGACAACTGCACAGTAAGCTGTTTATATGTTGAGGTACTGAATGTAAACACTGGTGCTTGTTTGCAAGTAGTCCTGCCCATTATTTCTGCCTCGACCAATGGTGTGGTTTGGGGGCGGGGCTACTTGTAATAAGTTGTTTAGTGAGGAAGTGTAGTATGATGGAGAAATTCAAAACAGCAAGTTTTGAAGGAGACCCAAAAATAAACAAAAATCTCAAAACAAAATTAAGATGATAATGAATCTGACAGAATTTTAATACAAAATAGCTGGTCTGGCAAACAAAATAAATTCTAAAAAAAAAAAAAAAAAAAAAGCAGTCTGACAAACAAAATACCAGACTATAAAGCACTATAATATAATATTCTAAGGGCAAATAACAAATCTAAATGAATTGTAATGCAAAATAACCAGTCTTACAGACAAAACAACAGAATGGCAAAGAAAAAAACAGATTCTAAAACAAAGTAACAAAGTTGATAATCCAAATAACAGATTATGAAACAACAAAACTAATCTGATAAACAAAATAACATTCTAAAATAAAATGACAAATCTGATAAATGAACTAACAAATTTAAATGACAAATTTGATTAAAAAAAAGATGAAATAAAACTGAATGACAAAGAAAATAACAGATTCTAAAACAAAATAACAAATCAGATAAACAAAATAACATTCTAAAACAAAATAAGTCTGATAAACAAAATAAAAGATCAAACAAAATGACAAATCGGATAAACAAAATAACAAATTCTAAAACAAAATGAATAATCTGGCAAAATAACAGATGAAACAAAACGACAAATCTGATAAACAAAATAAATATCAAACAAAATAACAGGTCTTACAAACAAAATACTTTCCATAACAATCAGCAATCAAAGCAAAATATGAAGTCCAAATACGAAATCATTATAACGCCTCAAAATACTGTTTTTCGTTCTTCTTTCATTGTTTTTATGTTGTAGAGAAACCAAGAGGAATCCAGGAGAAGCCAGGCTCAAACGGTGGCGTTATAACCACAGCGGTGAGGATTGTATCTCTGTTAATTCCTCTCTTCTCTGTTACTGTTCTGCTCTGTCTGTGAGTCCTGACTGCTTATAGTTCAGCAGTGTGTGCTTTAATTGCAGTGAGCCTTGACTTTACAGTATTACCATTTGCTACTCTGTACTTACAGTAGGAACCACAGAATTACACTGCATTGTGTCTTAGCATCTGTTTTTAAATGTGCTGTTTTTAAATGTGCTTGATGAATAAATGAACTTGAACTTGAACTTAGCATCTAGATATAATTTATGACAAACATTCGGAGACACACACATTACATATCAGGCCTATTATAATCAGGGTAGATGCCATAAGTACAGTCTGTTCACTGGACTCTATTGAAGTGGATTCAGACTTCAACTTGCAAAACATTGCAAATACGTCTTTCCAGAAAATTTCCAGTAGACAAAACCAATAAATGAAATTAAGACGAAACCTCTTTTCCATTCATAACTAAACATAAAATGTTGCATCTACCTTGACAGGCTTATAACTTGCTGTTTTTAGGAATCCTGAAGGTTTGAGATTGAGTTCAATTGTTTACTAATCTATTTACTAGTTGCACTAAAATGAATGCACTAGCTTTATTTATTTATTTATTTATACATAATTGTATTTGTATTTAATTTCCTTTCACATTTAAGTTATTCAATTTCAGTGATTTTATTTGAGGTGCTTAGTTGATTTTACTTTCTCAAACACTGGTCATTTTTTTAGCATTACTGTTGTGTGACAGTGCTATGCTGCCTGGAATAGTGCAAATAAATTTGTTCTTGGAAACATGTGTTTGTTGTTTTGATTAAATGAGATGTGTAAAGGTAAATTTTGCACTAAGCAAAAAAAAAAAAGAAAAAAAAGTGAGATTACGAGTGATATTTTGGTTAAATACTAACTGCTTATTCAACATGTAAACCTGACTAAATTTGTTGTATTTTGTAATTGTATGCCATAATAATAGTCCTTCATGTCTTGTGTTAAGAGTAGTCCTTTCTCCTTCGTTCATTTTATCCTATATATTAGTTTTTATTTTATATATGTTTATACAGTTTTAGCTATTATAATACATCAAGTTAAAATTAAAATGAGAAATGTTGCTTTGGCAAATAGCTGAAATAAAACATTTATATATATATATATATATATATAATTTCAGTTAACGTTTATTTTATTTGTAATGAAAATGTTTTTAACTTACATTGCTCAGCTTTCATGCAACACCAGTAAAATGAGAGTCAGATATGTAAAAGATTTTATTTTTCAGTTTATTACCAGAGTTGATGTTTTACTGTTTTAATTGCACACATGACACTGACTGAAATTGTTACATCCTTAGTACAAACACTGATGAATACAAGGTGTGTGCCAAGTTGTGCAATGACTGAAATGAATAAAATTAATGGAATGTAACAATTTATGTAACATAATGTTTGACAACAGAGGATCAACGTTATTTTCTGAAATGTACAGTGAAGTTTACCCGAAATGATAATACTCAATATAAAGATACTTGAAAAAATGTACTTAAGTACATTTGGCTGATTGATCAGATCAGAGCTCAACCCTGCAACACTAAGCAAATTATTGTTCAGATAAGTGTCAGAATGCCGGTGAAAAGAAAACTGATCAACAATCAGTCACTAACAACTTCGTTCAAAATTCGATTTTCAATGAAACTCTTCAGATTATACACACCTTTGACATGAAGCTCTGCGATGACCTGTTTCTGAAATATGTCATGTGACATAACTTCCCTTGTGATGATACAGTGGTACTTCCTTGCATCAGTTTTTTGAAGGCCGTTGAGTTTGATGGAGAAGTTGCCCTTCTTATACTCCTCTGGGAACGTTTCAACTCTGTTCTTGAATGTTCTGTTGCCTCCAATGATGTCACACACAATCTTGCCTTCATCATCTCTCCAGTGTACGTTGAATCCTTCTATTTTGTCTTGAACCTCACTTTCAGGGATCGAACAAGACAAGATAGCTGGGTCTCCAACATAACCCTCAACTGTGGCCCTCACAGGAGCAGAGAAAGAACCTAAAAAAGAGCAAACACACTGTTTAACATTCTGCATGTGACATTAAGTTTCATTTAAAATGTTTAAATTCCCACCTCTGAAATTCAGCAGAAGCACAGAGATGAAGATGACGCACCACCTGTAGAAAAAGAAGATAAAAAGATATCAGCAGTTCGCTAACCTACTTTTAGCCCCATATCTCACCAGTATGCACACACCTATTCAAAACTGTGAATCATGTTCTTCCTGTCATTCAAGAAAGTCTATTTTTGAATGGACTAACATGGCACCCATAATGAGCTTTTTAATTAAAATGTTAACGGAACTGGTTATTTTCAATCTCACAAACTTTTTTTTACAGTTTTTGACAATCGGTATGACAGTTTTTTCAATACTTTTGACAATTTTCCTAAACTCTTAACGCAGTTAGCACAACATCTGTCTGTGTAAGCTATACAATTAACACATTTCTTGTTGCTTTGACACAAAATGCATACAGTTAGCACAAATTTAAAATGCTTTAACTTCTTTTACACACAAGCTCAACCAAGGCCAAAACAATGTAATTTTACTGCCAAATTTTCATATGCTTTCACACTGTATGTCAGAACAGATAACATCATGTTCTAAACCTAACTTATAGGCTAAAGTCAAAATGAACAGCTGTTCATATTGGGAATTTGAAACACAAATATATCAATTTTTTATTCATTAATGAGAAACAGCTGCTTGCAAATATATAATGTTATGCAAATATATAAATTACAGCTTATTCCCATCTAGGAAACACACTCAGGTGTTGAGGGCTCTTTGGGCTGATCTTGTGTGGAAAAGTGCACTCCTGCATAAATGTGAGATTTTAGAAGACCTGCACCAAAGACTGGTGCCAGAGGTAGAAAGGGGACAGTGGGAGACCACTTGTCAATATATGTGAACACATGCAACAATGTGACATTCCACCATTCCCAGTGCAGTCAGAGCCTGGCACCCATTCGAGAATGATGTCCATTTTCCTTTCCCCTTACTCCACTTTCCTCAACCTCATTGAGGAGTTTTTCTGAGCCTGGAGATGGAAGGGTTTTGACCATCGTCCATCCAGGATGCAATGGATGCTGAATGCCAAGACATCACAGCTGAACATTACCAAGGGTGGATAAGGCATACCAAAAGATTCTTCCCAAGATGCCTTGCCAGAGAAGATATCAGGTGTGATGTGGATTAAAACATGTGGCCAAAGGCAGAAGACCAGGCAGATTAGATGACTTTTTTTTTTATTCTTCTGTGGCTTTTTTTTTTTTTTGTATATTTTGTATTTTCACATAATAAATGACAGCTATATTGAATTTTTTTCTTGCATTCTTGTCTTCTTTCTTGTTTTTACAATGTCCTGTTGCAAATAAAGCCTTTACTGCAGCAATTCTGTCTCTGCCTTTTACCCCCTTTCTGCAGCCGAATAAACAAAATACATGCATTTACTAAACCCAACAAAACAAAAATGTAGAGAGGCTTCAAAAGAAACTAGTGTAAAACACAATCTATGATCAATGCAATATACTGTCTATTGTATAAGGTCAGACCTGACACTTCCATTTGATGTTAGTGTTTTTATAATACTGTGCTATGATTGACTAAATGTTCCTGTTGGAAGAGAACATGTGTTAGTGTTTTGGAATAATAATTTGATTTTGAGACATGTTTGCAGTGTTTTGGTAGATATAGTGTATTGTGAAAATTAGTGTTGGAGTTTAGTTTGCAATGTGTGATTTTGAGCATGAAATTAACTGTTTTGTCAATTGTGTGTTGTAGGTGTGTTGTTGCGTTAAGAGTTTAGAAAAATTGTTAGAAGTATTGAAAAAATTGTCATAGTGATCGTAAAAAACTGTAATACGATGCAAGTTTAAGACGCAAATATTCAGCTAAACATCGTCTATTCATAAAAAATGGTACTAATGATGAGTTAGGTGTTTATTACTGCATGACCACAGAGGCACCACCAAAATTCAGCAACGGCACCAGACTTCATATCATTGGTGAGTGAGCATTCAGTAATCAGGCCCTATGAATATTCAGAGCTTTGATTGTATGGCTATTTTTTTTAAAGAACCAATTAAATCACCTGAGTGCCAGAATTACACTGTGGTGAAGTATATTGAACAGAATTATATGGTGGTGAATTTTACTGACCAAATTTAGAGACCATTATTATTAGTAGTAGTATTATTAGCCTATTATAAATTGGCCTGAGATCTGTTAAAAAGTTTATTTGTTAATTTGTTAATTTGTATGTCATGTACAAACTTGTGTTGCAGTGTAATTTATTTCTGTCTCTGAACTTTAATTCTGGCATAGTCTGCAGTTTATCAAGTAGTGGCCGATAATTTTTTTGGGGGGCTAATTTTTTCCAAATCAATTTAATCAGAGTATTTTATTTAAAATTTCTTAAAGTTGTCCAAATAAAGTTCATAGCAATGCATTTTACTAATCAAAAATGAAGTTTTGATATATTTACGGTAAGAAATCTACAAAATATCTTCATGGAACATGATCTTTACTTAATATCCTAATGATTTTTGGCATAAAAGAAAAATCAATAATTTTGACCCATACAATGTATTTCTGGCTATTGCTACAAATATACCCCAGCGACTTAAGACTGGTTTTGTGCTCCAGGGTCACAAACATTATGCTTGGAATTGAGGTTCATCAAACCAGAGAATCTTGTTTCTCAGAGTCTGAGGGTCCTTTAGGTGCTTTTTTGCAAATTCCAGGTGGGTTTTGGTGTGTCTTCACTGAGGAGAAGATTGAGTCTGGCCACACTGGAATAAAGTCCAGATTGGTGGAGTGTTGCAGTGATGTTTGTCCTTCTGTAGGTTTCTCCCATCTGCATATATGATCATGGAGCTCAACTAGAGTGACCATCAGCTTCTTGGTCACCAGTCTAGACAAGGCCCTTCTCCATCAGTTGCTCAGTTTGGCCAGGAGGCCAGCTCTAGGAAGAGTCCTAGTTGTTTCACACGTCTTCCTTTATGTATAATGAAGGCTACATGACTCTGTGAACCTTCAATGCAGCAGAATTTTTTCTGAACCCTTCCCCAGATGTGTGGCTTGACGCAAACCTGTTTCTGAGCACTACAGGCAGTTCTTTTGACCTCAGGGCTTGGTTTTTGCTCTGATATGCATTTTCAGCTGTTAGACCTTTTATTAAGATGTGTGTGCCGTTCCAAATCATACCCATTCAATTGAATTTGCCACAGGTTAACTTCACTCAAAGTGTAGTAACATCTACAAGCAATATGAATGCTCCTGAGCTAAATTTCAACTGTCCCAGATAAGGGTTTGAATACTTATGCAATGGAATCATTTATGTTTTTTTTCATGTATAATAAATTTGCAAAGATGTTAAAAACCTGTTATTTACTTTGTCATCATGGTGTGTGGAGTGTAGATTGTTGTGGGAAAAAAAGTAATTTAAAGCGGTTTAACGTAAGGTTGCAACATAAAACATAAAAAAATGAAGGGGTTTGAATACTTCTGCAAGGCACTGTATATTTAGCCATTTATTAACATGGTTGACAAATACACTGTTAACAGCAAACATGATACTGACATCCAATTACAAACACTGTGACTGTAAAACTGGGACATGATTGAAATGCATGGAATATAAATCTTTTTAAGCTTTGGGAACAGTGGTAACACAAGTTTTCAACTGAAAGTTGAGTTTATAGCTATACAAATAAATCAATGAATACAGGAGGCAAAAAAAAAAAACATACTTGTGTAAAGTCTTGTGAAGGGTGACAGTATACCTTCATGTCGCTGTGATTGACTGATCACCCTTATTTAACACTTATTTGTCTGAAAATTGTGAGGAAATTAATGGGTCAACCTGGAGGAAATGCATGGACTAATTACAGAGAGAGTGAGTGGAGTGTTTTAGTGAATTTAGATTTAGTTTTTACAAATGTTATTTGGATAGGGATTGTGAAAATTAGATTTTTTTTTCCTAAAATGGATGAAAGGACAATTGTTGTAACAATTTGTTTAGTTTTCATGAATTTAGATAGTCAGACTTTTATTTTGATGTTCATGTATATTAAAAATTCTCTTGTAGTTAACTTGTGTATATATAGCTATTATATTTCATTTGTCATTGCATCTGAATATCATTATTTCCTGACCATTTTAATCATCTAGTAAAGTCAAGTTTCCTCATATTAAACTGTGCTTGGGTTCTTCGTGACATCTCAGATGTTCAGCTTGAAATACCAAAGAGTACCCCCCGCCAATACCTTAGTAACTGAATACAACCCTTGCTACACCAAAACAGATTGCTACTAATGAAAAAAACAGTATGCCAGCTGAGAAAAATTTGCTTAAAAATAAGACAATTGATGTTAGTTCTTCATTTAGTCCTCCGTGGTTCCCTCTTCTTCCTGGTCTATCTGTTACAAAACAATAAAGGCAAAGTTAGTAACATTAGTTTGATAAATCACTAACAATTTTGTCAGTGAAACTCAGATTATAGATATCTTCAACTTGAAGCTCTGTGATGGTGTGATTCTGAGATGGTCCTGTTATGTAACAGTAGTACTTCCTTGCATCAGTTTTTTGAAGACTATTGAGTTTGATGGAGAAGTTGCCCTTCTTATACGCCTCTGGGAACGTTTCAACTCTATCCTTGTACTTTGGATCTTGGTCTTCAACTATTCTGTTGCCTCCAATGATGTCACACACAATCTTGCCTTCATCATCTCTCCAGTGTACGTTGAATCCTTCTATTTTGTCTTGAACCTCACTTTCAGGGATCGAACAAGACAAGATAGCTGAGTCTCCAACAAAACCTTTAGCTGTAACGCTCACAGGATCAGAGAAAGAACCTAAAAACAGCAAACACACCATTTATTATTCTGCATGTGATATCAAGTTTCTTTTAAAATGTTTAAATTCTCACCTGTGGAATGCAGCAGAAACACAGAAATGATGATGATGAGGCACCAACTGTAGAAAGAGAAGATAAATAGACATCAACAGTTTTCTAACCTACTTTTAGCCCCATATCTCACCAACTGAATCTACCTCCCTAGTCGACACTGTGAATCATGTTCTTCCTGTCATTCAAGAACGTCTATGTCATTGTAAATATTGTATCTCTCTTTGTATTTTAATTAAAATGTAATTAACAGCAGCTTATTTTCAGTTACAGCCCCAAATGTTGTTAGGATGTCTCGTCTAGAATTATCATGTGGACCAGCAATGAACCCAAAATGAGCTTTTTAATTATGTACAGATATAATTAAAAATGAATTATTATTACTTTATTATAACAGTATACACTAGGAAAAACGGCAAAAAAACAAAAACAACAACTAATTTGATCCACACAATTAGTCTGTTCTCTCTCTGGCCCACCTAACTAGCTACCTGTAAAGCTCGACCGAACAAACAAACTACATTCATTGTATTCATTACATATCTGTAATGAATATAATTCATGCAACCTAATGGGAAATAAATAATATTTTAACTAACATTGTAGCTGTTAGCTTTCATGCCACCCTAACGATATAGCACATGGCCTTGACGATCTCAAATTTTGTCTTAATTCACAGAAACATACCTTTGTCCCATGGTATTTCATTTTTCCATACGAAGCACTTGATTGTAAATGTGGCACTTGAACAATGTCAAAAATAAAAACTTTTTTTTAATTGTGACTAACGACAAGTTTTCAAGAACGGTCCACTTTGCCGAGTCAATATGGCAACAGCACGCTCATGTGTACGGATGTGACGTCTTTCAGGTGGTTAAAGACGGAAGTATTAATTTATTTTGGCTGGTTAGAAATATAATTTGATTTGCCATTAACGGTATGTTGTTGTTTATATTGATTTGATGAAATAAATTTGAGCCAAAGAGGTTAATTAGAGAACAATTTCTTACTACTCAAAAATATGTTTTTACAATATTGTTACAATATTGGCTAATAGTCAAATGTTCTACAATTTAGAATCACTTATTATCAACACCACTGCTCACAGAATCCACCAATGAGTCTTGCCTAGTTAGTTGTGTCAGTTTTCCTGTCTGTAGTTCAGTGACTATCACTGCATATGACTGAACAAATGGAATACAGTGCAACAAATGTTTTACTCACCTTTGATGAATAACTGTGCTCGCTTGGTGAAGATGGAATACATTCTTCTTGATTCTTCAGTTGACTTCAAAGGTGAAATATTGTTTGTTTCAGCGTAAGTTTAGGTTGAATTTGTAATCAGTTTCATGTAGTCCTTTTTCTCAGGCGAAATCTCAAAACCATATGGAAACGTAAAGAACATAAACATAAAGAAAACTCCTGGAAAAGACGAAATACGTCAAAGTTTAAAATCCAAATGTTGTTTAGTCCCCAAATTGCCTTGAACATGACATGATATTTAAAGTTTGAAATGTGAAAGACAGGGAAATGCAAAACAGATTAATGCAAAAAGGAGACATGCAAAACAGGGAAGGCCAAACCCACTTGTAATTATGACCATAATGCCATACACATGTTCTGTCCATACATGACACAACAAGTTTCCAGTATCTGTCCACACTGAAAGTGAAAATTCCACATAACTCCACATTCCACATAATCATATTATTTATCTATATCATATATATTATTTTGCCAGATTTCATTTCAAATTGGATGTGTATCATTATATTGGATGCACTGTCTTTTAAAGTGACTGCTCCTAATTTACTAGTTGCTGTCGGTGTCCTTAATGTTAATCCAAGAAAATAAATAAGAGAAAATCACTCACTGCTCTTAACTGAATTACTTTGTAGATTTAACAAGAATTAATCTATATTTAATTTATACAGAGAAAACTATGCAATGCTACTTTACATTTGATTTTTCAGTTTCTGTACCTGGACAACTTGAAAAACTTAAACATTGTTTAATTTGTACTTATGTTCTATTTATTTATTTGTGCTATTTACACAATTTCAAAGGAGGGCCAACAGGTACAGCTGGCACCGGGGCCCCGCAAACCCCAGCTACAGCCCTGACTCCACGCAACCCCATATGATGCATCTACAGGTGCGCTCTCACCAAATCTTTGAGCAATGGCAAATGCGCAGTCCTCAAAATCAGTTCATACACAAGAAAACACCTTTTTATACAGACCCAGTTTACAGAGCTTTCATTAGTTGGCTGTACTGTACATGCGCTGTTATTCAGAGAAACCTTGCAGCACAAGCTATAGTCTAACACCGATGCTAAAGAGCCCTTTCGGTCCGATCTAAGTGCCCCTGGATGGCAATTTCTACTGAGAACCCTACCCCCCAGACCACAATTGTGCCCTCGCTGCTCATTCACAGCCAGCTCTCACTGACAGTGAATGGTTTCCGGTTGCTTTGGTATTTACCCAACTAGTCAGTCAGTCATTTACAAGGCAAAACTTCTCGACCTCTAGTGGAAAATGTCAGTGCATATCCCAAATCTGGACTGTCGAAGGGTAGGTTTCATACAGGCAAGATGAAGAGAGACAGAAAGAGAGAAGTGTGCCATTCTCAGTTCCTGTGGTAATAAACAATGGAAACAGCACATGATGAATTAAGCACAGCTTAATGTCCATTGCTTTTTCTACATCAGTCTATTCAGTGGTATTTTTGTGATTCATGTCATTTTAAATATAAATGTTATCTTGAATGATCAGAATCAGGATCTCTCAATTCCATTTGTCTCATTTAATGTGGATATTGTTTGGGAAAGTGAAAAAATAAAATAAAATAACTTAAGGCTTTATGTTGGCAGACCAATATAACTTAAGCTTCAGGCAATATTTGACATGTGTCACGGATCTGTCTGTCCTGCTCCCTCACCAATCACAGCGCACGCCCTCACCTGGTTTCACTTGATCATTGATTGAACACACCTGCACGTCATTGGCACCCAATCACCCCAGCACTACTTAAGCACACACCTCACTCCAGTCAGTTGTCTGATCTCATATGATTATACGAAGTGGACTCTCTAGACTCTTTGCTACTACTTACCTCCTGTTCCACTCCATCGTCTGCTCCTCTCCATTGATTATCGAACCTCTCCTCCACCATCATCCTGGGGTGTGTGCTGCTGCAAGTCATCCACGAGTTCCTGGCAAGACAATCTGTCTCAGCATATCCTTTCTCCATTGCATCTAATATCAAAGTCTCTACTTGCCTTCATCTGTTGCTCACCCTCTGCTGCATCAATAAATATTGCATTTTTGATAATCCTCTGTGTCCAGTCTACTTCTGTAACATGCAGTTTTTGTATTGTAATGTAGACTGGTTAAAACAAAATCACTAAAGCAATAACACCAACATTACACACTGTATAGATAATGACGATCTCACTGTTAAGAGTAGTTGCATAGGCCATCCAAGATGCAGATTTTTTTTTTTTTTTTTTTTCTTTCATCGATCAGATTTGGAGAAATGTTGCATTACATCACTTGCTCACTGATGGATGCTTTGCAGGGAATGGGTGCCGTCAGAATGAGAGTGCAAATAGCTGAAAAAACATCACAATAATCCAAAAGTAATTGACCATTCGCAAAGACCCCGCCCTCCTTAGTTACTGTTGCCATCCCTGACAAACAATGCCGCTCTCACACTACACACACATTCTCACGCTGTGAAAAATACATCGCAGAGTAAAGAGGAAACTGACAACACACAGAGAAGACAGAGCAGGTTACTTCTGGTATGAAACAAGGTCTCAGAACTCTCAGCTTTCAAATTGTGACAATAAATACCATTTTGTGGCTCTTCAATGTGTCGTGACAGATCGCTGTAGGCCTATTGCCTCAGTTCAAACACGTGAACCGATCGGCTTTTCATATTTAAAGCACGAAATGAACATGAATAAATATCAGAAAGTATTTTATTTCAACCGTGGAACACACCATTTTTCAAGTTTAAGTTCACCGAAGTTAATCTGCTCTCTTGTATGATTTGTGGTTAAGGCTAGGAGTGATACAGCTGCGGCTATGGGCAACCTAAAGTGCCCTAATGTGAAACCTAAGAAAATGGTTCTGGGAAATGGAAAATGGAAAGCAAGAAAATGGTAAAAGCACATGGCATCATAGTTTCATCACTTTAGAGTGTTGCAGTGACCATCGTTTTGCAGTGAAGGACCTGTCATAGTTTAATGAGTGGGAAGATGACATGAAGCGACGTGAGGTTAGCTGCATTGAAAACAGATGAGCAAACGTGCATAAACAGCTCCTGATCGGGGCGAAGTTCATAGGATATTGTCCACAGAATGATAAGAGCACACGTTATTTTAACATATTATTTTATTATTTCACACTCAGTATTTTAACTTAAGCGCTGCAAGCCACACATACAGCGCCAGACATGGACAGATTTTCTGGTACGCAACACAAGTATTTTAAAGGAATTCCTTAGCTTATTGCGGATAATGTGTCAGTCAACAACAGCACAGCTTAACCCTCCGCAAATTTTTATATGTATATGGGCAGACAAGCTCAGTAAAGTTTTCCACACATGGTCACCTGATCACCAGTGAACTGCAAAGCCAGGTGGTTTAACCTCTAACAGTATGAAGCTTTTTTGCTTTTTTTTCATGTAGGAACAGCTATCATTCTATCAAATTGTTAAAACACCACTGAGTGCACCTCCATTCTTTTCCCATTTGAGGTTAAGAAAATCATGCGATGGTGATATATCTAAAGCAGATGGGAACTCTAGACAAAGATGAGACCACATGATTCATTACACTTAAGTGACCAACCAGTAGGGGTGGAACGGTTATTGGTAAAAAATCAAACCATACGGTTCTCCACACACGGTTCGGCACGCACTAAGACCGCGGTTCAACTTAAATCTGACAACGCATCTGTAATATGGTCTGTTATAAATAACAACAACATGTAAAACAAAGAGGGTTCGGCTAATGTATGTTTCTTTTGATGGATGTATGTTTCTGGCTTCCCAGTACATTACAACAACAGCGATGAAAAAAAAAAAAAAACGTGGACAATTCACTCTTGTTCAATGCGAATGCCGTATGCTGGAATATTAGCAGTCATTTATTCCGTCATCGTGCTGATAGGGTTTTTATCGCTTGCACAATTTTACTATGGTTATAATAATATTAAGAATAATAAATGTTAAGCATTTGGCCCAGTCAGCAATGGCCGGCCGCCTGATGCCAAGATGGGCCGACCGACTTGATCAGAGGTTACCCAAATTGGATGTTCCATCAAAATCAAGCATGTCATCAGAGAGAGTGCAACACAAGCTACTGTAATTGTCAGTAAATTCTAGGTAATGGAGCATAAAAGAGGAAAGGTGGTGCAGAAAAACTTTGAGAGAGCAAAAAAAGGGCTCTTAACTCTTTTCAAACGGTTTAAATTCGGCTGCTGCAGTGGAGGACAGTAGTGCTGTAAAGGTAAGAAGAAAACAGAAAATACAGCTAGCTAAAGTTAACTTCACGCAATTCACGCTAACGTTACTTCTGCCAGTTAGCTCCAGTGTTTTTTTGACAGTAGCCTGCATTGTATTAGCATTAGCAAGCTTAGCATAGAACCCCCGTATATTTTAAAATGTCATTGCTTCGTGATAATTGGTTACAAGCGTTAGCAAGCCTGTTATTGAATTGCATGACTGAAATATCAGCAGATAAATTGTGATTTAGGGTAAACAGACTGCTGTAGGCTACTTGCAATATAGTCTAACATGTCGAAAAACCTATAGCAATAGCCATTGTACTGTAGACATTTGTAGTAAACTTTATTTTGAATACATAGCTAGTCATAATAAAACACTGAATACATGCAGGTTACAGTATGTAATTAATCCTTAGATAGGTTGGAACATAGGCTTCTATTACAGGCACTCATATGCAATAGTTAGATGAGGTATTATAAGCCATTTTATGTTCTCCCTTGTCTGAATCGTGTGTCCGTCTATTCAAAACTAGAATGTTGCTGGACCCAGTGCAGACAGTGACACAGATGCTGCCACTTTCTTAATACTGTGGCTCGAATTAACTATTAATTAACCCTTAGGATAGGAGGAACTAATTTATTTGTATCTTTACTCTATTGTATTCATTTGTGCTGTTGCTTGTAGTTACATTATTCTTATTTTCTTTATTTTTATTTGACAGTATAGTTTTTCCCTAAACATACCGAACCGTACCGAAACCGTGACTCTAAAACCATGATACAAACCGAACCGTGAGTAAGTTGAACCGTTCCAGCTCTGCCAACCAGTGACCAGTTTAAGTAATGAGCCTAGTTTAACACTTTACTTGAGCTAAACCACACTGCAAACACTTATGCTAAGGAGAGCCAAAGGTTTTAACATATTTAATGTTGATTATCTTTTAGGAGATGCAATAAGCTTCCGCTTCATGAGAACACAAACAAGCAAACACTCTGAAATGTCCAACACAATTTTGCACAACATAGAATGTGAAGATATTTATTAATTTTTTACAACGTGTATGAAATTACAAGTGAAAAGTTGCAGAAATGAAGCTACAACATCCTCATGTTGCTGTCATTCACACAACAAAACCACACCACTTACAGGAAGTCAGACTGAACTCTAACCACATTTTGACCATTTTGAATGCCAAGAGCCAGCTAAAATGCTACAGTAGTACACTCTAAATATATTTGAACACATATACTGTATATTTTGGCCATTTTATTAAACTTCTTTCAAACTTTGATCCCTTTTGATGCAGGAGAAAGAGATCCAGGCGGGCGAAGTCTTTCCGTGAAATTATATTTTATTAAATGTATATGCGATAAAGATTACAGATGAATAAATGGAAAATAAGAAAAAATTAAACGAAAAGATTACAAATGGATACAATATCCAAACTGAATATATTCTGCTAAAATTCTAAGAGAGTAATCGAAAATCTGGAAATCGGAGTATAATAATCTTTATGAGCTAAAGAGATGAAGATCTTCAGAGCATGCAAGAGAGGAAGAAGGTAAAGAAGTCAATTTGTGAGATAATATATAGGCTAGAGACTTACATCCTCTTACAGCATCATGGAATGTTTGTGTATGATCGACAGAATGTCAAAACAAATTTTTCCATTATTTCATTATCTCCTTATTGTCAAATATTTCACCTACCTAAGCTGAATTAAGTTCAGAACTAGGTCACAGTGACGTGACCTGTGAAATGCAGTAGGTAGAAGTCAAATAAAAATAGAGACATGGGTTGTGGTTTTACATCCTTTTTGCAAAAACAGTAGAGCTAGCTTGTAATCTTCAAATATCATTTTGCAACAACTACCAGCTCTTGGAATAGAGCACTTAGTACATCCTTGCATAAAACATTTTGCAGAGAATAAGTTTCCAACATCCTGTTCATACATTACTTAAGCATAACAAAATGTATCTTTTATATGTCAAATGAAGAAAAATATACTTTGAGGCAAGAATGGAATTAACCGTACTTGAGTGTATAAGTAACATAAGACAGTAATATAAATATGTAATATGAAAAATAATGTAGAATAACCATAAAAGATAACTCATGATGAATATACGGTATGGATGATTATGAAAAAAAATTAAACATAACCACATTGTAAATTAGCCTACACCACCTTTAATAAAACACAATACTATCACTTACCTCTAGGGGCCATCATCTATTCAACTATTGTCTAAACTGCTTTTCCTGTATGAAGACTGCTGTTCCTGTTTCTAAAGCCTATCCCACCATCTTATACTGTAGGCGGGAAACATCCTGGATAGTTGGCCAGTAGAAGGTACCATGTTAAAGTGCAATTTTATTTATATGTATAGGTTAGAAGTGATACGTAGAGATTTTTATTAAAATGAGGAGGTTCCAAAAATAAAAAATAAAAAGTGAAACTTCTAAGCCAAACATATAACACCCTGACATCAACCCTTAACAATTTAAGTCAACAGTCAGTTACCAATGGTAAGGCCTGGGACAAACTAGACGTTTTTCAAATCTTAACTGATTTTAAAGATTTATTTTTCGGCAGTTTTTGCCTTTATTAGTACAGGACAGTATTTTAGACAGGAAGCAAAGTGGAAGAGAGAGGGGGATGAGATCGGGAAAGGTCCACATGCTGGAACTTAAACTAGGTACACCCAAAGCGCATAGGCACTATGTCGGCGCACAGCCCACAATTGGCGCCAACAAATCTTAACTGATTTTAAAACCATGAGTGACCACAGACATGTTTCTAACAGTCTCACCCAATTCTTAGCCTTATAGTCCTCTGAATGCACACTAGATGATTCGACCAGGCCATGAGTCCACAAACTTGTTGATTGTAGGAACGATTTCACAGTGACACTAGATCTCACAGAGACTTGCGAGATCAAACATGATTAGAGAAGAAAATCACATGGAGGACAATCGACGTTGTCAGCTGGCTCTCCTGGCGCACGTTCTGTTGTACAGTGAAATACAAAATATTTTTTTTTAAAAAAGAATATGGGTGATGTTCTTTCTCTGTACTCTTCTTTTGTGGCATGTTTGTGGCTGCCAAGTTTCAGCTATAGAAGTACGCAACATCGCTCTCATTGGCTATTGCAGCCCGATCAAGAGTCGTAAATATCAAACATGTTTGATATTTACAGTATGATATAAGTTTGGAGACTCTCTGTCTCAATCAGATTAAATACAATAATCATAATGACACCACACAATAGAGGATTTTTTTGGACAAAAAATCGTTTGCGACAAGCCTCAAATTGGGCCATGGGCAAATCACCCATCTCCCCACCTCCCTACCTCCCCACCTCCCTTTGTTTGGGGTGAAAATCTGCCTTAAAGGGATAGTTCACTTTGAAATTAAAATTTGATATCTATCAGCTTACCCCAAGGGCATCCAAGATGTAGGTGTCTTTTTTTCTTCAGTAGATCCAATTTTGATATTTTTAGGTCAAACCGTTCTGGTCTGTCAGTCATATAATGGCAGGTATAGGTCACTGTAACTATAAGAGGGAAACACACAGAGAAATCCAAATTAAACACCCCATCGTAACTACACATTGATGGCCTAAGACACGAAACGAGCGGTTTCTGTGAGAAAACAAACAGTATTTATATTGTTTTTTACCTCTTGTACACAACCATGTCCAAGTGATCTGAGTGCGCGCATGCATCCAGTGTGTGATCTGTATGCGCGCTCTGCTCAGTCTGCTAAGTGCCAGAAAGCGCTCATGAAGTGATCTCTCATGGTCAGAGTTGGCATGCTCTGGCGCACACACCGGATGCGTGAGCGCACCTGTAGATCACTTGGACATGGCTGTGCACAAGAGATAAAAAACGAGATAAATACTGGTTCAAGTTTCACACAACCGCTGCTGTGTCTTAGGCCATCAATGTGTAGTTACGATGGGGAATTGTTTAATTTGGATTTCTGTGCATGTTCTTTTCCTCTTATAGAGACAGTGACCTATACCTGCCATTATATGACTGACAGACCAGAACGGTTTGACCTAAAAATATCAAAATTGGATCTACTGAAGAAAAAAAGACACCTACATCTTGGATGCCCTTGGGGTAAGCTGATAGATATCAAATTTTAATTTCAAAGTGAACTATCCCTTTAAACTCCTCAAGTGTGTGGCCAACCTAAGCCGTAAATTAATTCTACCTCTGGCATGATACTTGGAAGGAAAGAGCAATGACACTTTTTCCAGGAAGTATTTTCAGTTGACCTTCACCAACTTCAAATTGTTTTCTTTTTTTTGAAAAAATCAACAGCAAACCAGTTCAGAACACAAGAGGTGAGTAAATAACATAATTTTAAGGTTTGCATGAACCTTTCTTTTAACTTGCCAATTAATGAATTTTGGTTGTACATTTCTCTTTCATAAATTTGAGAAATGCATCTGTGAATAAAAAGAAGAGTTTTTTTGTCTAATTATCCAATGATTATTTTAAAGTGGATCAGTGGTTGTGTGATGTGAGTTGGTTGTTCTCATAACACATGATTTCCTCAAGAGTGTACTTTGTACCTGTATTCATAAACTCATGTATAACAAGTATACACACTGTAATTCTAAAGTAGTTCTTGAACTGGAAAGCCCTGAAGTTACTCACTCTGCCTTTCTTGTTTTGTACACCTGTCCTTTAAAATGAATGAATGTCACATGGTAAATCACAACCGGTTGCACTCTGAAGCTAAGCAGGGTTGAGCAAGGTCAGTACCTGGGTGGGAGTCCTAACTGGCAAAATCAATGTTACTGGTGTAGTTGATAGTAAGGTGCTCATGGTGATAACATCACGGGTAGTACTATCCCAGTATGCCCCTGTCCTAATGGTGAAGTTCTGATGGTATGTATGTTCATGTGAAGTCCACTGGACACTAGGTTTCCCTTTTGTGACTTTAGATTTCAGAATGCTCTACTTCTGCCAGGTCCACACAGACATGGTCTTCATAGAAGACTACTTTCCAAGTTCAAGTTCAAGTTGAGCTTTATTGTCATTCTGCTGCATGTGGGGACATACAGTGGAACGAAATGTCGTGCCTCACAGGACCACGGTGCTACATACATACAGACATACAACAACTAAGTAAAACACGATAAACTTACACACAACTACCTAGTAACAGATTTTAACTATAAGTATACTATATATAAATGTTTACCCTATACAAACTAAAGATAAAAATATAAGAAATAAAAAATAGGAAACACAAACTATACAAACTATACAGATGCTTCACCTAAATACTGTACATGTGCAGAGAGAAACATTGTGAGTCAAGCAGCTGGCTGGGGAACAGTGCAAGATGATTTGTAGTGCATGAGCATGTAATCATGCATATATTGCTGAGTCTTTTGTAGGATTGTGTACACACAGCAGTGTGTGAAAGTGTCTAGTGTGCACAGAGGAGAGTGTGTTACTACAGGTGGTTTGTACAGGCCCACTCACCTGTGTGTAGCACACTTTGAATTGCACAGAAAAGTTTCATACAGTTTTTTCTTTGGTGTGGTAAGGTTGGGGGGGGGGGTGGTCCATGTTTCAGGAGGTAGGGGTTTGCATGGGGTTTCAGAGGGGGGCAGGGTGATTTGAGTTCAGGGCTCTCACAGCCTGGGGGAAAAAGCTGTTGAGCAGTCTGGCGGAGCGGGCTCTGATGCTCCGGTACCGTCTTCCTGATGGTAGGAGCTGGAAGAGACTGTGGGATGGATGGGTGGGGTCCTTCACGATGCTGTTGGTTTTGCTGGAGCATCGTGCAAGGAAAATGTCCAGGATGGATGGGAGAGGGGCACCGATGATCTTTGCAGCCGTGTTCACTGTCTGCTGGAGGGTCTTTCGGTCTGCTGTACTACAGTTCCCGAACCAGACAGTGATGCAGCTGGTCAGCACACTCTCAATGGTGCCCCTGTAGAATGTGGTGAGGATGGGGGAGGGAGACTTGCTCTTTTCAGCCGGCGGAGAAAGTGTAGGCACTGTTGTGCCTTCTTGGAGAGTGACATGGTGTTGGTGGTCCAGGTGAGATCCTCTGTGATGTGCACCCCCAGGAATTTAGTGCTGCTGACTCTCTCCACAGTCGAGCTGTCGATGGTCAGTGGGGGGTGGTCAACGGAGTTCCTCCTCCTGAAGTCCAACACAACCTCCTTTGTCTTCCCCACATTGAGGGACAGATTGTTAGTGCCACACCATTCAGCCAGCTGTGCCACTTCCTCTCTGTAGTGCGTTTCATCGTTGTTGCTGATGAGACCTACCACTGTTGTGTCATCAGCGAACTTGATGATGTGGTTGGAGCTGAACTTGGCAGTGCAGTCGTGGTTCAGCAGTGTGAAGAGCAGCAGGCTGAGCACAAAGCCTTGTGGGGCACCTGTGGTCAGTGTGGTAGTGCTGGAGGTGTTGCGGCCAACACGGACTGACTGAGGTCTTCCGGTTAGAAAGTCCAGGATCCAATTACAGAGTGAGTTGTTAAGGCCCAGTAGGTTTAGTTTATTTATGAGCTGTTGTGGGATTATTGTGTTGAATGCCGAGCTGAAGTCAATGAACAGCATGTCTTTATTTTCTAGGTGGGTAAGAGCCAGGTGGAGGGTGGAGGAAATTGCATCGTCCGTAGAGCGGTTTGGGTGGTATGCAAACTGGAGCGGATCGAGTGTGTTGGGGAGGCTGGTTTTGATTTTTTGCATGACTAACCTCTCAAAGCACTTCATCATGACTGGAGTCAGTGCTATGGGATGGCAGCGGTTTAGACAGGACACAGGTGATTTCTTTGGTACCGGTATGATTGTTGTGGATTTGAGACATGTGGAGACGACTGCCTGGCTCAGCGAATAAATCTGTTAGGACATCCGTCAGCTGTGCAGCACAGTCTTTCAGTACACGGCCAGGTATGTTGTCAGGACCCGCAGCCTTGCGTGGGTTAATCCTAGATAGGGTCTTCCTTACGTCAGCTGGAGACAGACAGAGCGCCTGGTCGTTGGGAGGTGTGGGCAGTTTTTGTGCAGGTGTGTCATTCTGCATTTCAAACCGTGAATAAAAGTGGTTGAGTGTATCGGGGAGGGATGTGTCATCATCACAGGCCTGTGGCGGGGGCTTGTAGTCAGTGATGGTCTGAATGGCTTGCCACAGGCTCCGTGTGTCTCTGCTGTCTGTGAAGTGATTGTTGATTTTTTGAGCATGTGACCGTTTTGCATTTTTGATGCCACAGGACAGATTGGCTCTTGCTGTTTTGAGGGCTGCTTTATCTCCTGATCTGAATGCTTCATCTCTGGTCTTTAGAAGCCCACAAACCTCTGCTGTCATCCACGGCTTCTGGTTTGCACGTGTGGTGATGGTCTTGGTGACTGTTACATCATCAATGCACTTTTTGATGTAGGCAGTCACAGTTTCAGTGTACTCCTGCAGGTCTGTGTGGTTGTTGTAGGTGGCCGCCTCTTTAAACATGTTCCAGTCCGTGCACTTCCTCAGTCTTCATCTCTGCCCCTGGAGACCCAGTGTCCTGTAGAGTTTAGCTCCAACCCCAATCAAACATAACTGAACAAACAAGGTCTTCAGGATCATATGAAAATTACAGGCAGGTTGGAACGTATCCAAGACAGAGGGTCTACAAAAAACAGCATTCATTACCCTTAGCTAAGAGCACAATGTGGGACAGGCCTTGAACAGGGACACTATATTGTAAAAAAAAAAAAAAAAAAGGCACTGTTCTTTGGGAGAGATCCTGACTCTCTGCACTCTCAGAGAAAATGCTTGACACTGGGGCAATACCCCAAAGGTAACCTTTGTACCTTTTCAATGCCTAAAGCAGGGATTATCAATTCTGGCCCTCGAGGTCCATTTTCCTGCAGAGTTTAGCTCCAACCCTAATCAAACACACCTGAACAAGCTAATCAAGGTCCTCAGAATTACTAGAAAGTTACTGGCAGGTGAGTTTGATCAAGGTTGGAGCTAAACTCTGCAGGAATATGGACCTCAAGGGTCAGAGTTGAGAACACGTGGCCTAAAGGGTGCAGATTAGCACCTTACATCCACACATTTGGCAGACACTTTAATCCAGGGCTGCCCAACCCTGTTCCTGGAGATCTACCATCCTGCAGACTTCAGTTCCAGCCCTGTTCCAAAACAGCTGTCTGTAATTATCAAGTGCTGAGATTAATTAGCCGGTTCAGGTGTGATTGATCAGGGTTGGAGCTGAACTTTGCAGGATGGTAGATCTCCAGGAACAGGGTTGGGCAGCCCTGCTTTAATCCAAAGCAGCTTGCATTGCATTTACTGTATGGTATACATTTTATCAGCTCATGTATTCCCACTGCCCATCTGTCAAGAGTGTTTCAGTGCCTATGGCAGAAGACCATGGGATAGGCTCCAGCATGCCTGTGATCCTACATAGGACAAGCAGTTTGCAGAGTGGATGGTTATATTCCTGGGAATTAAACTTATGACTGTTGCTAGCACCATATTTTACTCGTTGAGCTAAAAGAACTATTAATATGCACCCTTTAGGATTAGAAAGGTACAAAGGTGTTCCTGTGATGGTACTACCCCAGTGACAAGCTGGTGTACCTCTAAAGGTTCGATTTTTCCACATTTTTCCAACAGTGTGTGGTTGTAAAAAATCCCAAGGTATTTCTTGATAAGAGTAGATGTGTGACTTTTGGTGTCCTGGTCAAATTGACCTTTTGTTTCAGTTGAAGTATCCACACAACTGCTATAAAAATGTAAGGAAGTTATTATACCACTCCTTTGGTTTCCTCTGTTTCTTTTTTCATATCCCTCATCTGATATAGATGTTCATTCTCTCTGTGTAACATGTTAGTGGCACTTTGACAGATGGCTGGCATTGAATTTGTTTGCTATGATGGGCATATCTAGTCAAACAGGAAACAAGCTGAGATAACGATCACATTATGCGGTCTCCAGTATGCACTTTGGTAAAATATCATTTTGGTAATTCATCTGGCTATCAATGTATACCTGTGCTAATGCACAATAAATATTTCCGTGTCTATTGATGTTGCTGCAGGTGACTATTTGAAGTCGAGAGTTACTCAGACCGACGAATGTACCATTCTCCTCTCGTACTCCATCTTATACCATGTCAATCTACTTTCTCACCAACACCACCAACTCTGGAATGAACAATGTTACTGACACAGCCGTGAGACATAGCGCTGGATCAATCACAGGAGCTCTGATCCTCTGCCTTTTCCTACCTATTGGTGTCTCTGGAAACCTCTTGATCATTTGGAGCATCCTGGCTCGAACTCGCCACCGCTCCATCACAACCCTCCTGATCTTAAACCTAGCTTTTGCGGATGGATTCTTGATGCTTTTGATGCCGTTTTTCATTGTTTATTTGTTAAAACGCTACTGGATTTTTACCCTGCCACTTTGCAAGATTCTGCTGTACCTCTGCAGTGCCAACATGTACGCTTCAATATTTTTGATAACGCTAATGAGTCTGCACAGGATGGTGGCTGTAGTGTGGTGGAAACATGCTGGTGTCCTGACAGACCGGAGGGTGATTATACGGGTGTTGATAGGAATGTGGATTTTTGCTCTGGGAATATCAGTACCTAACTCTGTTTTCTGGACCACTTTCTGGAGTGAGCAAGACCCAAAGTTTTTAATGTGTGCTTGTAAACATCCACTGCCACGAGATGTGAGTTATGTTTGCCAGATAAACATTTACAAACTAATAATATTTTGTAACAATTAAAAAGAATAGTAACTCAATGTATGCAGCAATATGGGGCAGTATCTGTGACCCTGGACCACAAAACCAGTCATAAGTAGCAGGGGTATATTTGTAGCAATAGTCAAAAATACATTGTATGGGTCAAAATTATCGATTTTTCTTTTATGCCAAAAATCATTAGGATATTAAGTAAAGATCATGTTCTATGAAGATATTTTGTAAATTTCCTACCATAAATATATGAAAACTTAATTTTTGATTAGTAATATGCATTGCTAAGAACTTTATTTGGACAACTTTAAAGGTGATTTTCTCAATATTTTGATTTCTTTTTTTCTTTTTTTTTCTTTTTTTTGCACCATCAGATTCCACATTTTTTAAATAGTTGTATCTTGGCCAAATATTGTCCTATCCTAACAAAATATACATCAATGGAAAGCTTATTTATCAGATGATGTATAAATCTCAATTTCAAAAATTGACCTTTATGACTGGTTTTGTGGTCCAGGGTCACATATGTGAAAGTAGCCATGCTAAATACTTACCTATGTGTATACCGCAGTAGCTCGGATGTTTACTGTTGTTTTTCCATTAACTAGTTATGTTTAGTAGTGCTGTAATGTGTCAAAATGCTGTATTGCTGGTTTAAGTAGCATTTTTACAAATTAATTGCACATGTAGCCTTACAGCTGAACTTTCTGATGCAATGGTCCTATTTTAGCTTCTGTGTTTTCAAACGGAAGTTGTCATAGAAGGGTAAACACAATGATAAAATCCACTACTACGTCTTTTCCTGTTCTGAAGACAAAAATCAATGTCATTAATGTTTGCTCCAGCTTATAAGGCCTAATACAGTATAAAGCAGAAACTAACTGGCTAGCAAGAAACCTGGTTGAAGCAAGGGCATCGTGGTTTATCTATCTATAAGTGAACTCGTTAGTGTGAAATAATACCAGCAACAGGAAAAAAAACTGAGCAATTGCTTAGTGGATGATACTGAATATTTACTAAATATTAGCTGAAAGCTCATGGGAGATTTATATGTCAGTTTTCTTTTTATGTATCAAAGCAAAAATCATTATTATACTCATAGTAGCTCCGGTTATATTATCGTACTCTTGTATCATACAGTTTTGAACGCGCTGACTAGGCACTGTGCATGTGCTAAAGTTTAATGTAATGCACATGAATATGTGAATCAGGTCACGTGGTTTAGGGTTTATTTTAAATTTGAAATTGGATTGGCAAAAATTAGTGCATACTGAGAAGTCTAAATCAATCATTACTATAATCTGAAAAAATATCTTAAAATTAACTTACCTATGAGATGAAATCATGTTTATTAATTATTTGCATGCTGTCATATATGACCTCACTCTGTTTTAGGTGATACTGCAGCACTGTTTGGAAATTCTGCTGGGTTTCTTGATGCCGTATGGGCTGATTATAAGCAGTTATGTGTGTATCCTGCGAAGAATTCGCAAGACTCGGTTTCGTAGGCACATCCGAAGTGAGAAACTCATCTTGGTGATTGTCATCACCTTCGGCTTGACCTGGCTTCCTTTCCACACCATGAATATGGTGGAGGTGTGTGTGCACAACTCAACTCAAACAGAAGATAATGGTGGAAAAAACTAATGGGAAATCATGAAAGTTATCTTTTCGTGTTGATAACAAATTTTTATAATAACATTTTACACATATTTATATTTTTATTTTACAAAGTAGACACCCTAAAAATGGGATCATCATATCTGAGAACATGTTTGATTATGACTTTCCTGCACAGATTGCTGGGACTTTTCTCCCAGAGGATTCCCATCCAAAAGCCAGGTGAAGTAAGCTGAACGCACAGAGAGAAATATTATTCTGAATTGTTTCATTGTGTGTATAAAGGATCTAAAAAAGTTAAGCAACTAATTTATCCTCTTCCTCACAGACTACAGAAAATCTGGTTATCATTCCGAGGCTTCACCTCCATTATCACCTTCACCAGCAGCTGCATAAACCCCATTCTCTACACCTTTGCTGGAAAGTCATACATTAAACGTAAAGGCCTGGCCTTCATGGCACGACTCTTTGAGGGCTCAAGGATCGAGTCCATGCGAAAGAACTGGCAGAATCAGAAAAATCAGGATCAAGAGAAGGAAGAAGAGGTTGACCATCTAAGAGACAGAGTCTGATTTCACCACAAGTACTAATGCTTGAGTTAAGAAATAGGAATTAAAGTAGAGAAATAGGAAGGGTCTGCAGTCTTGTTAGGCTTGTTTTTTGGGTCTCGGCATTTTTCTTTATGCATTTGTATAGGTTAGACTGAGTGGAAGTACAGAATCTCTTTCTTTAAGTAATTTGGACTGATAAAAAAAGTATGGCTCAAGTGTCCAAATGCTTTTTGGAATCACTGCAAATCTCAAAGATTTGGTTCAGGTCTTTATCCAGTAGAGGGCGCCACACAACAGAGAGACAAACGCCGTAACAGAGCAGTAGTAGAAGGAAGGTTTGTATTTGTTATCACAGTAAATAACAAAATTCAGTTTTGTTTTTTTTTTTTTTTTTGCTTATGACTTAAGTAGTTAATTCTCTGAAAACAAGGCTTAATATCGTAAACAGTTTTCCTTCTCAATTGAAAATATAGGAATTTAGGAATGTTTAGATACTTTAACTGGAATATATGCCACACACACACACACACACACACAAACCCTGTATGTTTGACAAGTTGGCATAGAGCACATCTGCGACTTTCCCTGAGAAATGTATCCAAAGAAGTGAATGTGATTTTGCCAAGTAGGACATGTTTCCTGGATTAACATCCTTGTTCGTCCTGGAAAAACATCCCTATCAACCAATCAGATTTCAGGGTTGGGTTTGGGGCTAAAATGTTAAGGTTAGGCTGGGGTTAATGTTAGGGCATGCGCACCATTCTTATCAACCAATAACTGTCCCCTAATCTTAGGGCTGGATTATTATTGATACTATGTTTATTTGACTGAAATGTTGTTCCAGGATCAATAAAATATATATA
>JAFVLL020006328.1:0-14023 GCA_021397915.2 Tor tambroides | reverse complement strand
GGATCGGATCGTGAAATGCCTGAAGATTCCCACCCCTACTGGAAACATGATCTTTTATAGCTTGGTAAAATGTAAAGTAATTTAAAGTTAAAAGTTGACTATTAAAAAGAATAGCTAAACATAAGTTCATGAATAAAATATATTGTTTAAATCATTGGTCTCAAACTCAATTCCTGGGGGGCCATTGAGGGACCAGCTCCAACTCACACCTGCTTAATCCTGAAGAGCTTGATTAGCTGGTTCAGGTGTCTTTGATTGGGGTTGGAGCTAAACTGTGCAGAGCTGTGGCAGACCACTCGTTACTGCCTTGAGTTATTATTTTGGAATAAATGTAAAATGCTTAAAAACACTTGCTATAGAAATATATAAAAACTTGATGACATTCTTGGCTTTAATAAATAGAATACTGATTACATTATTAATGTAAAAATATATTTAAAAAAACAATCTTTGTCTGATAGTGTAAGTAATGTTATGTAAGATATATATATATATGTGTGTGTGTGTGTGTGTGTGTGTGTATTCAACTTTTCAAATTTTTAAGGGTATACCACCATGACCTCATGGTTAATAAACATACAACTAAGAGCCACAGATATCAGTTGATTTAATAAAGTCTTGAAACACAGCAACTTTGGTATTTTCCCCTATATAAAACAATATCTTTCATTTCTGCCATGCTGCATTCATCCATCACCATCGTTTAACTAACAGACCTTGAAATTGTACATACAAATACCATCAGAATCAATATGTGGGCTGATGATCAACGTCAAGTAAACAGGTTCATCTAGACAGCTCTGTTAAAGTGAGATGTTTCTGGAATATTGCAACCCCACCAATGTCAATCCGCCTTTAAATCTTAACACAGATGTGCAAAGACATGCACAGACTTGCCAAGGTTTTCTAGAACATAATTACTCTCATGAGATGCCATTTTCACTGAATTTCACATACTGAAATCACACTATAAACTGCTAAATACAAAGAAAACAAAGAACTGATGGTGCTGAATACTAATACTGAACATATTTAACATAAGGGCTACACAAATCCTTTTAAAGATGCCAGTCTTTTTATTTTTATTACTAAAATGGCAAAAAAGAAATGTGTTTATTAATTGAATATAAAATGTAAAACTTCTGTTTTTGACTGTTAGCCTTTAATATTTCTGTTTAATTCTCTTCATCACAGGGTTTTCCCCAATCACAGGGTTTCCTTACAGCCTCTCTGATCCTTTTTAAAATCCCAATCTTTTTTATTTGTATTACTGAACAGAAAGTGAATAAAAAGTGATGTTTTTCTATTAATTTAATATAAAACTCAGATTTTTAATGTTTTTGAATTTACTGTTTCTGCTATATCCCCTTCATCACAGGGTTGTAACTGTATATCCAGTGTGAAAATATTTAGCATTTATATACAGCCAAATAGTGTTTGTTTATAGCCTCTTCATTTCTGAATGATCAAGAGGTTTCGACCTTGCTTATATTTTCTCATACTAATGGCGGTGATGCATAGTGAAGCTCTTGTAACAGCTCTTGAAGACTGAATAAAACATAAGAAATACACATTACATCAGTAAGGAAAGCCATGAATACATCGTGCTGCTTATTTCTACTGTCACAGGACAATGAAGTTGGAAATCCACCATACTTTATACTAACAATGCAACTTTTTTCTCTCATTTTAAGCTTTATATCACAATAACCTGTTTTAATTACTCTGATGTGGGAGCAGGGTTCCATAAGAAAATCATATGGGTTGGAAACAACACAAGGGTGAGAAAATGAGTGAAAAGTTGCGACACTACTTCTGCTCCTCACACTGATGGTGTCTCACTGAAGATTTCTAAACTCATGTACTAATGCACACACACATACACAGAGCAGCATTGTTTGGAGCCATCACACTCTCTGCTTCAGCTCCATGATCTCTGCATTTCAGTAATGAAGGTATGACTTCACACTGAGCTTATACATCAGCAGAACAGAGAAGCACGTGAACCACACATTAGCCTCAACTTCTGTCTGCCATCTGAGTTCCTCTGCTGTGTGTCCATTATTGTCCTTTATTCCCTTTGAGAGGCATGGCAGGAGAGCACAGAATTCTGGGATAGCAGAGATGAGCAACATTGTCATCTCACAAAAGATGAGCTTTATTTATCTCCCTCATCTAATTATCATCTTGCTCTGTTTCACAGTGTGTGTACTGAGAGTCGGGCCCAAAACAGAGCTTGAGTAGCAAGCCATCTGTTATAGATTTTAGAGTTGTATTTTTTTTTCCCCCTAAGTCTTTGCAATGAGTAATCTAGATATTTACAGAATTTCAATCTTTTCTCCACCATTTATTTATTTATTTATTTATTTATTTATTTTTCAGGTCCTGGTGCCAGATTCACAAAACACTCTTAGAATAAAATTCTTCTGCTATTTTCTTCTTATTTTTGAACTTAGACATAATCAGGCATTAAAACACAATGGCCCGGTTTCACAGACAGGGCTTAGACTAAGCCAGGATTAGGCAATAGTTCAATTAGGACATTTAAGTAATTTTTCTTAACATGCCTTAGAAAAAACATTACTGGTGTGCATCTTGAGACAAAACAAAGGCACTGATATGTTTTAAGATCAGTCAGTGCAAGTTTCTTTCAGTTGAAACAGCTCAGAATTACATTTTAGTCTGTGACTAGTCTTAAGCCTTGTCTGTGAAACCGGGGGAAGCGATACCAATGACTAATAATGTAAACAATGAATGGTCCTGATTATGTGTGACAACTTTTCGCTGAATTCGAAATTCATTAACAATCTTTGTCAGCATTCAGCAGATATGAGAGCGCCCATACACAAGAACACATTCATTGTAGAAAGAGCACAAAAAGACAGCACTCAAATGAATGAAACAGATCTCTGCATCTTGAGACAGGCTCTATAAAAGTAACTATTCAAAATTCACAATCACACCTTTAGCTGGTCACAATGAAAATAGTGTGCATGTTTATTATGATTATTACGGTAATCTGAAGTGTACAAAAATATGACATTTTAAGTGTTTTTCAAGAATTGCATTTAGGAACATTCTTACAAACTTCTTGGAATTTATGTAAAGAAATTCTTGACTTCTTTCTTAGGAACAGTTTCATGAATCCGTCCATACATGTGATGAATGTTACTCTTTATTTAGCCAGTGGGTAGTAGGAGCATTAAATGGCCATTCAGAGAAGCATCTGATGTACATTGATAGCAATACTATTGGACTGTTGTTTCAAGTCTTTAGAAGAATGAATAGACATAAGCTCCTGAAAATGTTTCTCTGCAGGCTTTTCAAAAGGCAGAAAAATCGCAACACAGCTTCAGTAAGCCTGAAAAAATAAAAACGGATGTAAAAGGGACTGGTGATATCAGATAAAAAGGAAATGAATTTCTTTGAAAAACTACATGCAAGACTTTTTAAACTTCATGTTGACTCTACCTTTAAGAGAAATATTAAAGCACAAACCTCCACTTTATTCCCCAACCACACAAAATTCAAAGTTCATGTTTAAGTGCCTGGTTAAACTAGATTGCAGGTAGTTAGTGAACAAGGGGCCATTCAAACAAAATGATACATTTCTATTGTTTTTCTACTTAAACCTGTTAGACAGATGTGTTTGACGCTTGTGGTCACGTCTCACATCTTTTGCAGCATCCCACACATGACACAGAGTTCTAAAAATGTGGCACTCAAGTTAAAAAGAAATTCAGCTTTTTAAAAAATGCATCTTTTTTCCTAAATGCAATAAATAAATAAATAAGTTGAGAATTAAACTAAAGATGATTGGAGTACATTTCCCTCAAGATCAGGAATTGCATTTTTGCGTTATTTAAATTATTCCTTTTAGTGAAATGGCGCTAACGCAAACATTGTTTGCAAATTAATGGCGCTGTCAGTGACCTCAATTCATTGCTGGTGAATTCCATTACAGTCTTTAATTGATGTAGGCCTACCCAAATGGAAGTATTAAGAGTTAAGGTCATGTAGAAACCATGTAGAAGCTAAACCAACATTCCAGCTTCCCAGTTTCACACACAGAAGAAACACTCCAGTAATTACTCCACATGAACGCTAACCGTCCCAGAAACACAGATCCCCCACCCCTCGGCACTTCTCAGTAAATGAAAGGATTTATGAGAGGATGATGCAACTACATCCCTTCCTGCTGATGAAAACTTGATTTGCCAGCTCTAGGGAGAGAAGCAGCCACACTTTTCTATGGCGGACAGCCGCCGTCGACTAACAAATCCAATTTCCACGGGAACATGATGCCAAGTGGAGCCCCGTGGGACACCGGTCACTGCGGACAACAACCTCCCTCTACCCCTCTTCTCCGTCTCTGGCATGCTCATCCGCCCACATGAACAATTAGGCCCTGATTCCTTCCTTATTAATCACAGTGCCCAGACAAAGCACACGGTGCGATTGTAATTAAAATCTATTTGGGAGCATATGTGGCGGAGTCCCAGAAGACACCCGGGTGGCAAGAGGAAAAAAAAAATTAAGTGGTAAAAAAAAAAAAAAAAAAAAAGCAACAACGTCACACGTGAAACCTGCCACGTTCATGCACCAGCATCATTCCGGCTGACAAAAAGAAATGGGGGTGAGTGTCATCAGATGCGTATGAGAGAGAAAGAGAGCAAGAGAGATGAGCGTGTGAGAGGAATTTTATGTCTTTAGGGGATAGAGATAAATTAAATGCTTATTTGCTTTCTTGTCTGCATTTATTTACCTGGAATGAGTCCAAAGAAAGAGCAAAATGAATCCAAACAACCCAAACAGAATGAATAACATCAATGATATCTTATTAGAACTTTGGCGCCGCTTCCAAGAAAGAAGACGTTCTCACAGGGTATTAACAGAAAAGCTTGTTATGCTCCAATTTTACAAAGCACTAAGGCTAGAGAGGAGATTACGCCGTCGAAACTGGTTTGTTGATTTAGCCTGATTTCAAAACAGGGTCAAAGGAGATCGTCTCTGATGAGCCACCTTCATCCACCCTCACACGAGAAGCAAAGGTCTCCACCAACAGATTGAGATCAAATCAAGTGTCTGTTCGCAACTGCCCTGAAAACATAAACCCAAAAACAAAGTGATGAGAGGTCTGTGTTTACAGGAGAGCAACAGATTGCCAAAGATGCTGAGGAGATTAGGATGTTCATTTTTGATCACTTGCATTTACAATTTTGTGTGTGTGTGTGCATGTATTTTTGGCTTACAGTGTTATCTGAACGGGGTTTGTGTGTGTGTGTGTGTGTGTGTGTGTGTGTGTGTTGCCGTAGTTCTTCATCTGATAGCAAGCGATAATCCCTTGTATCTAAGGGCTTCATCTTAGTACGGGAGGGGTTTGAAACAAAACAACAGAAAAAAACATGAAATCAGATAAAGCTCTTAACAAGATTTGAATATGCAATTACTGTTTGGGTTTATGATGACTGAAATAGATAGTGTAAGATGTCATGATGGTGTTCTGCTGCTTCGGGAACAAAGACAAGCCAAATTGGGCTAGAAATGCATTTTTGTGTTTTACTTTAGATTTGAGAGCATATTATTACCCTACATAAGAACTTAAAGAGACAGTTCAACCAAAAATGACAATTCTGTCAACATTTACTCATCCACAACTTGTTTTTCTTTCATGGAATACAAAAGGAGACTTTTTGAAGATGCAATTACAATGGACAAAGGATGCAAAACACTATAAATATGAAATTAAAATTGTGACTTTGGTTCTATATTTTATGTCTTCTTTGAGGAACAGACCGAAAATTAAGACATTATTAAAATCAACTTTCCTTGGCATGTTCACAAAAGAATAATTAACTGTGAATAAATCACTATTTTGAGTTGGGGTTTTTTAAACCAGCCTGAATTATTTGTTCACAAGTCTGATCCAGTTCTTCAGTTAAATTCACTGATTCAATCTGGACACAGCGGTTAACAACTTTATGACTTTATTATTTTGGTCTGTTTACACACAAAGCTGTTTTTTGTTTTTTTTACTTAAAAGCCATAGCCCCTATTCTTTCAAATTGAATGTAAAATAAAAACCAGAGTCTTTAGATTTCCTTTGGTTTTCCACCAAAGAAAGAAAGTCATACGGGTTTGGAAAGACATGAGGGAGAGTAAATGACCGAATTTTCATTTTTGGATGAACTAATCCCTTAAGTGCTCTCACTGTGGCTTAATTCCAAGAAAGGATTTAAGAGTATTGTTCTATGAAACCAGCAGCAGGTAAACATAAAATGTCTTTCTTCTCAAAGGTCCCAGTTCCCCTTCCTGGGTTTAATTTTATGGATTAATTACAATTGTGTTACATAAAAACATAATTACCATCCAAATCTTTGGTCAAAAATACTAAATAAAACATTGCAAGACTACCAACGTGATAATACAGCAAACTAAACCACCAGGCTAAACAAAGAACCAGCACTAAGAATAGGAGTTAATTACTTGTGAGTCATTGTACTTGTTAATAATGAATCAAAGGATGTTGGGGGAGTATGGTGAACATGCACTGACTTGTAAACACATTATTACTCACAGCTGCCAGCGCTGGCCCAGTGTTTTCACCCATCATCTACCAGAGGAGTTGAGCAGCACATTAGCCAGGAGCCAACTAACAAGTCTGTTACAGGTGCATCAGAGACGCAAACAAGTATTGATCTGTCTGTGTGGTGAACACACAAACCATGCTAACTGACTGAGATGTGTTGTGTTAGATGTGTCCAGGTCCACACAGAATCTGCCTACAAAATCCTGCAGAACTGGAACTGTCATTCTCAAAGTTCTGCCCTATACCTTGCATGTGATATTGTATCAACCTATAGCAATAAGAGTGATGAATATTATTCAGAATTCTGTAAAATCAATGCACAAAAATGACCTCAAACAAGCTAAAGACAGCCCTAAAGAAAGCTGTTCTTTGTCAATTCATAGCTTGCATCATTTAAGTACATTATAATAGACTACAAGGTCCATCTCAGCCAAGATTGCTCAAGCATTGTGCCAGCTTTCATTGACAAATTTCAGACTATAGCTGTGCTCACGTTTGTCAAATAAAGCAGTGTTTTCAAAGGACTTTCAAATATTGCTATTGTATAAATGCAAAATACAGTAACAACACATTTTCTCAAAGTAGAGACTTTAGCAAAATTGTGTTTCTTGAGGTATGCTTAAATTTTCAGTCTGCTGTTACATCTTGTGCATGGAAAAATGTAGCTTTTCTGAGTCTGACCTGCAGAAGATAGCACAAATTGTTATTGATAATGAAAACTATGTTTGCTGTTGTATGACTCCAAAACTAAAGCTTACAAAAAAAAAATCAGTTGCTGTTTTAGATACATGGTATATAAAACCTGGAACCTTTATAACCAACCTTAATTTTAAAACCAAACCTAATTAAAGGGAATAATTAAACAGTGTGCTGATTTGTATAAACTTATGTCTATAATTTCAAATTGTGAGTATTGCAAACTAGTGGATCCAGTAAATAGTGCAGTCAATTCCAGAGACATTAGCAATCGAGAGACATGCATGGGCTGCAAGTAAATGTGCAGATCCTGTGCCCAAAAAATATTAGAAAGTCAATTCAGTTATATGTAAAATGTGTATTCTTATTAAAAGCCAAACTTGTTCGAATGTAAAAATATGTATCACCTTATCCTGCTGCAATGTGAACGTAGCCTTAGACTGATAGTCTGCCCTGGTGATGGACAAGTTTGGATAAATCATTTTCACATTCAGAGAGGGAAAACTGATATCAAATCAATCAAAATTTAATCAGAATTTTTTCCAGCTTTCAGAGTTTTGATTTTTGGCCAGCAATTGAAATCTTTGTTGTGCTAAGTACTGCATTAGCACTGTCAGCTAAATATCATACAGAAGTGCCAGTCCACACAGAACAAAAATAGATAATCACGCAACTCCTATCTCTACAACTAGGGCTTTATCTCATGTATTTATCTCTCTCTCTCTCTCTGTCTATTCTCTTGTTCTCAACAGTCTGTAACTGTGCTGTTTGTACTTGTTCAGTGGTTTAAAGAAGTGGCTCCTCTGGAGAGATGCTCTTGTTCGAAATAGCTCTTCTCTAAAACAGCAACGTTGTCAGTTAATGTGGGCTTGATGTGACAGGGGCGTCATGGGAGAATGTTGACAGCGTCTCACTTCCTGCTTTCATTTTTGTTTTTTTTTCTTGCTCAAATAGAGCAGACTTGCATCAAATCGCTTACTCTGTGGCACATTAATGCTTTTCTTAAAAACTTTTTGTTTTCTTTATCGCAAGGGCACCATAGCAAATCGACTTACCATAAATGGACCACCACCTCTGTTGTTAGAAGAAGAGTCTTTTCAGAGCAATAGCAAATGCAGAGATCTTCATGAAAGGCAAAGAACTAGGAGAATGAGGAAAACAGAAAGATATCAAGTTTGACGTATCGTCATAGATCGTCATAGACCGTCATACAACCCTGGCTCATTGGGGAAAAAAGCTTCTACCTACATTTTTGCAAAACTATACATACAATTCACTGCGATTTACATTTGCAGTTTCCACTAGTGCCAGCAAATGCTTTTTATTTTATTTTATTTTTTTACATGTAAACATTTTTTCCTTTTCACACAAATTATGACATCTTTTTTTATTTCACTTCTGCATTTGTTAACACTATTAGTTAGGTTTAAGGTAGGATTTAATGAAGGTTGTACATTATTTTCATGAGACCTTGAAATTTTTTTCAACTCTATATAGCATTAAGCTATTAAAGTCACTCACCAGACATTTTATTCTCAAAGCCGCAATACAATACAATAACCAGCATAGTATAAAATATACCCAGATTGACATTCATCTGTTTCGGATAAAACCGAATGTGCATTTAATGGCACTTACTGGACATTTGGTAACACTTTATTTCGATAGTCCACTTTAGACATTCTACTAACAGTAAGTAACTTTGCAACTACATGTCAACTACACTGTAAAAAAAAAAAAAAAAGTTGAGCCAACTTAAAATTTTAAGGCAACCAGCTTCAGCAGATTTTTGAGTTTTCTCAACTTGTTGTTTTAAGTTTATACAACAAAAAGTTGAGAATCTCCTACAAAAATTAGTTGAGAGAACTCAAAAATCTGCTGAAGCTGGTTGCCTTAAAATTTTAAGTTGGCTCAACATTTTTTTTTTTTTTTTTTACAGTGTAGTAGTCATTAGAGTATTAGTAGACTGTCTGATTAATATCTATGAGAAACTTTGCAAATATATGTCAACTTATTCTACTAACCTTAAATCTACCCTAACAGCCTACTCTGAGTGTTAGTAGACATGTAGTTGCACATTAATAAGAATTAGTTGACATGTAGTTACAAAGTTACTTATAGTTAGTAGAATGTCTAAAGTGGACTATCAAAATGAAGTGTAACCGGACATTTTACTTTGCCAAATGTGCAAGAATTAACAAAATATCATTTTGCAGTGTCACCTTAGGCATGTTTTTTTCATTGTTGCCATTGTAAGCATCATTTACACTTTTTTCCATGGCTGATTTTGTCACCACCACTTTATAACAACACAGCTGCATCGAATACAGATTTAGCACTAAAAATAGCAAAATAGCTACAGTTAGTGCATCATCTAATTAATATTCATGAGCCACAAAATGCATGTTTGTAAATCTCCCAACTGTCCTGAACCACTTTTTAAAAGCCACCCTGTATCTGCTTTTCTATCTGATTCACAAACACATGTGCTATACACACATGATTATTTATAAATCACAGAGATTAGCACATAGTGTACTTCAAAAAAAAAAAAAACTTATATAATAGCTGATACTATTTTTATAGGATAAAGAAACAGTAGTTTCCTTATTTAATCATTTGGAAAATTAGCAATTATAGCAACAGCACCCAGGACAACCCCTCACGTTTACAGTGAAACAAATACAACATTCATCCAATTTGCATGTGGTGCTTATATAATAAACACCCTCATATGGATGCACATCAAGGTTCTACGCATACCACAATTATCCTCATTCTGCATCCAGAAATCTCTTGTCTCTTTTCTTTATCAACCTGCAATTATTTCGCAATGAGAAGGAGTTTACAAAGATCACACTCTTATCCGGAGTATCACGGCGAGCTCTGGTGCACACCATCAGGTGCATGAGAGTGTGTGTGTATATTTGTGGAGGAGCAGCGGCTAAGTCACACAGGCTTGTTCAAACCTAATTAAAAAGTGCCTCATTGATTACGGTGAGCTGGGGTGCTGTGTCGCGGGTAGCCCTCACTTGCTGCAATTGGAGTGTGTGTGTGTGTGTGTGTGTGTGTGTGTGTGTGTGTGTGTGTGTGTGTGTGTTTGTTTCACAGTTACGTGATCACATCACAAGGGAATAAAAACTGATTTGTTAGCTCCCACGTTTCACTGATCAGATAGCACGAACACAGGAACATCTGATCAGCTGTTATCAACTAAAATTTTGCTTTAACTTTCTGAATGTTTGCAAATGATCTCAGACAGTAACATTTGACCTTTCTTGTCATTTATTTAGATTACAATCAAACACAATCAAGACATGATGGTAAAGGAATGGAATCAAAACATGCTAAGAGGTCCTTTTTTCCTTACTTGCAACTAAGAAAATGTTTCTGCCGTAAAAAATCTCTTGCCTTCCATGAAATTCTATTTTCTGTATTTAAGTGCCGGTCCTCCCGATACGGAAAATATGCAAGTTGTTGAGGCCCCCAAACAACCAGGGGGTCCCATTGCTCTCAAAGATGATTTATTGACTAGGGCTGTGTGATTAATAGTATTCTAGTTTCATTTTTGATTTCAGCTTTCAACAATTATGAAAACAACATGCTGCATTCAGTTCCTTTCCTTTAAAAGTGTACGCCATCGCCCTTCCTACATAACACTTAAATCAGTCAAATCATGAAATGTGACCACTGGACGTACTTGATATTAAATAAGAGATAAAAGCGTATTCAGCTGCGAAAGAAACACTGTTCAGATGTGTATCAGTATATTGGTGCATTCGGTCTTAAAGTAACAGCAGCATATTAAACCTGCTGTTGTCTAGGTCATTAAAAGTTAATCAAACAATAAAAGAAAAGAGAGACTCTTTCACTGAAAAACTTCAGTAACTTCAATAAGAATCAATGTATATTTAATTCATACGGTGAAGAGTATGCAGTGTTTTATTTTGACATTTTTACTTTATTCATTTTCTGTATAGTAGGCTATTATTTTAGTATTTTTCTATTGTATTTGTTTTATTGTTTATAATTTTCTTTTTTTTTATTGCTGAAAGAATATATTAACTTTTGTGGAAAAAATATTCAATTATATAAAATAAAAATAATTGAATAATTTATTAAACAAAAGGAAATAACTGAAATTAAATAAATATTTAAATATTCAGAAATATAAATCATATATATACATATATATATATATATATATATGTATATATATGTATATATATCGTGTGTGTGTGTTAATTGAACATTAAAAAGCACAAGGGAGATGAGAAGATTTAAATAAATACATTTGAAAAGATAGAGGAAAGTATCTAGAAAATCAGAAATAGAGAGTGAAGGCTGGCAAAGGGACTGACGGGTTGTTCAGACAGTGTCTGGCTCCCACTACAGAGCATCTGACAGGCGTGTAAATCTCTCTGTTGAATGGATCAACCTGACATATACAGGGCCTTTCTGACATACTTCTCAATCATAGAGAGTAAAGCGCAGAACCCTTGCCATGCAAGTGCCAGCGCGACACATTCAGATTTACCACTCAGACATGCTTGAAGCACACATGAACACACACACACACTCCATGCAAAATCTGGGGCAAAGTGTGTAAATACTGTATACTGTGTGATAAAACCATGATTCGCACACATACTCAGTGCTACTCAGTGAGACAGGGAGAACAGGTAATGATTGCCAAGTGGTTAGCACACATTCTCCAGACCTGCTGAATGTTCATGTTGGAGATGTGGGTTTAAATCTGTCCCTTGACATGTCTTGATTCTATTCTGGTTTCTGCCTGCTCTAGTGGGATTGTGTAACAAGTGTGTTTCAAAATTAAGCTACGTAAATAACTACTAATGCTACATTCCATTCAACTCGGAATGTCTGAATTTCCAACTTCCATCAAATGCAATAGTACAAAAGTAGAATGCTACTTGATGTCAAACTTTCAATTTAAAAACCCAAATCCACTATACAGTCAATTAAGGCCAAAGTATACTTCCCTTTTTACGCGTACGTGAGGGACAGCGCACGTATAGTGCACGTGACGCGAATTTCGTCATCAGAATAGTACGTGCGTATTGTACGCACCCCGCCGGATTTTTGTAACCACGCACATGTTTTTGCAGGTCGATTTTTTTGCAGGTGGATTTTTGCAGGTCGCACATGCGCATTTAACTCTCTTGCAGTAATTAATTTATCCTCAAGGTGGCAACCCTGCCTTGGGGGTATCGATTCGCAAGGTAGCCGAAGAAAAACAGCCTAAACAGAACAAACCGGAATTAACCGGAGTTAGCTACAGCGACAATGGAGGCCTACATAGAAGAGAGATTGTACGAAGAGGTTAGAAATTATCCTCATTTGTATAACTGTAGCATGAAAGAATACAAAGATATTTATATGGGTTTTAACTCGTGGCGAGAGATTGCGCAAACACTGGCCCAGTTAGGCCAGGAGAGGTATTGCAATTTGGTACAAAAGAGCATGCGTCAAACGTCTGTGTACACATACCAGTCAAATGAAGTATACTTTGCAAGGCTGTGCGTATGTGTAAAAAAAAAGAAGTATACTTTGGCCTTTAGACATTCACCTTTTAGGCAAATTTAATGAATGTTATTACATCATGAGATACTAAAATCTGTTTAGCAAACATTTACTGTACATGGTGTTTCTATTAATATTCATACACCTAGCATTATTTAGCATTGTTTATACCCCTGCATTGCAGCAAGCTAGCAGACCCAGCTAACAAAAATATTGTTCTGGACAGCGTTTCTCAAAAGCATCATAAGCTAAGTTGATTGCAGAGACCATTGGTGGCAATGGTTCTACGATCTACTCATGGGCAGGATGCTTTTGGGAAATACAGCCCTGATTAAATTATGAAAACGTTATTTGTGAATGTTCTCTGAATGTTTAAAAGATCCCGTTTTAAAAACATTATTGGTTATGCGAACGTTAAGGGAACAGTTTGAAATTTTTCAAACATCATTGGAACATTACTTTTTCATGTTCTCTGAATATTCTGAAACAAGTAGTAAAAAAAAATGTTAGATTTGCATCCACCTTAAATGTTTCAGAAAAAAAGCTCACTGTTAGATGAGGACTGAAGAACTTTATTTTGTTATACATTATCTTTTGAATGGACTGCAGCATGACTTATACGGTATGCATCACTATGACAACATCAGTGTCTCTTCTTTTCTCTAGTTTTACAGCAATCTGTTTTAAAACCTCATAAATTTTCCTTGCACATCAAGAGAAAGAATTTCAATGTTGAGGCTGAAGCTAGCGGAAACACCTCTCACCTCCACAAGTGCCTAGCAAAATAAATCGGAGAGAAATATAGATCAATACCTTGTTGTGATTCTGAGCAGTTCTCTGGGCCCAGCAGCATCAGATGAATTCAGAGGAGTGGTGCTGGTTAACTACAGACTGCTTTCCTCTCTCTGCTCACACCTGGTCATTTCTGCTCCTACAACGTTCCAGAAAAATCCTTGTCAGAGATGTCTGAGGGGCTCGAGTCTCCACTGGTGGCACCTGGAAGAAACCGCTCCATCAGCTGAAGGAGGCCAAAGCATAGTTCAGCTAACCCAGCCAGACCTCTCTCCCACTGGTCATGTCCCCTCTGGCTGCCCCTTCTACTGTTTGGAGCTCTGGGATCTGACAACACAACCCTGCCAAAGTCCATTACGTTTACTTGACCAGTTTTGCTAGAAGAGCAAGAGAGAAAGTGTG
>JAFVLL020006326.1:0-12770 GCA_021397915.2 Tor tambroides | reverse complement strand
AAGTGAAGCATGACACAAACAGGAACCATAACAGAACTTCAAAATAAAAGACATGAAAACAAAAACATGAAACAAAACCCAAAACAGACCTTACATCCACACATTATGCCGACAACAGTGTGTGGTGAATTATTGCCGCCCAAACATGATACCATTCAAAATTAGGTTTGTCTGATAATCATATTTGGTACTGTGTTGGGACACCATTTGATTTGATGTAAAATGTGTATCCTGATGCAAAACCTAAGCCAAAGGACACTAGCGTATGTAATAACAGATGGTAACAGGTTTGCCGTTAGTTGTTTTAAGCTCAGTATTCACCACTCAAGTTCTCCGTTTTCATGTTGGCAAGTCTCCAGTGCTCAAACCTCTAGCCCATATTGGTAGCGTCCCTGTTTGTGAGTGTGTGCCCACCTGCTCTTTATTGGAACCTACCCATGAATAAGCTCCATCTGCCCTGTCCTGGGGCAGAGGATTGTCTAATGTATGAAATCTCCTGCAGTAAATGTGTTTATTAATTAAACGCTAAATTGACAAATAACTGTCCAGGTCGAAGGAGGGGCATGTCCTATGAACCGTGTAGATGCCTAGTAGTGTGCCAGCCTCCCTTGCACCTGAGATTCATGTTCTACGCTGACCATGTGTCTTTGTCACCTTGCATCCCATCTGACGTTCTCTTGTTGTCTTTCACAGTGGTTTCCTGTGGCAACCCTGGAACTCCCCGCAACGCCATGATCCAGTTCCATGATGGACTTGTGTTTTCCCGCTCTGTCACATACTCCTGCAGAGAAGGCTACTACTCCACCGGCCTGCTCACTCGTCATTGTACTGTCAATGGCACCTGGACCGGAGACATGCCGGAATGCACAGGTGCCCCATCCACACCGCAACGGGAGTTTGAATAGATTAAACATCCATTTTTTTAAAGCTAGCGTCATGAAAGGTGCGGTCACATTTACTGTAGTTTGGGAATTTTTCACGAAGTCTAGTCATTTCAGTAGGAATGCATGTGATTGGGAATTAAGCGCAAAGGTGAAAGATTTCCCCACAAGGTCACGAGGATTTGCCTTTTTTGCACGCAAACTTCCACTGCTGTTTTTGGTAACACTTGAAGACCCCATTAAATCAAAATCAAAGTTTTGTGGCTTTAAGTCCATCAAAAGTATATGCTAGTTAAACTAATTTGACAAAAGTAGCAAATATACACATTTTAAATGTGTAGTCCTTTTCTGGGGGAATACAAAGCAAAAATATCAATGACTCATCTTGGGCGCAATATTTGTAAATTTGTTTCCAATAAAATGTTTTCTAGAATGACAACATTCTCTGCCCTAATGATACTATACCTGCCCCAGTGAAGATTAATTATACTTAAATGAATTTGAAATACATTTATTTCATGCTACGTATACTACAAATATATTTACGTATTGATTTACTTCATAAAAATACCCTGCAATTGTACTTTTAGCATACTAAACTGGTATACTAAGTCTGCTAATTTGGACCAACTAATTTTGTGAACTACTGTAAGTATTCTTCTGGTACTTTAAATATCTTGCATTTAACGACTGATATTATTCAAAGATCATACAGTCCTCATCAATAGTGATATTAAAACAAATTTTTGGCTTAATATAAAGAAATGTGAATTGTGCACAAGTAGTACTCCAGATAAAGTCAGTAAGTCTCAAGCGATATGTCAGTAAATGTGTTAATAGATTTGAACAATACTTAGTATGAAATAAATGTATTTTAAAAATATATTACTTTTTACTAGGGTACCTCTGAATAGCATTAGCATAGCATTAGTGATGAATAGCATTATTCATCCTATCCCTGTTTCTTAATTGCTGATTGAAAAGATAGCATGCTATCTGGTAATCTTATTCTAATCAAAATAGTTTTTTAAGCTTGTTAGCACTGTGCTAAGCCGTTAGCTTAGTACTCAGCTAATTGAAATGTTATCATTAGCTTTGCAGTTGTTCACCTGTCAACAAAGACTAGCTCCTAGCAAACAGATTTTAGAGGATAAAGTAAGATTATGAAGAGAGAGGATCATTTACCTCATTTGCACACATTTCTCTTTGCATGTATTTTAGTATTAAACTTGTTTAGCAAATGTAGGAACTTTGACTTATTAATGCTTTTTATTTGCTTAAAAGTAAATGTTTATCGCTGCCCATGTGCATCTCTCTGAGTGACACCGTGATCATACATCATCTCAGGAAATCATAGTTCTAAGTTGGAAAGTTTCTATGTTCCAAGTCTAACTCTAAGTGGGTTTCTTTTGCAATTTCCTAAACAGCAAGTTGGAAATTCCCACTTTCCGAGTTGAATGGAATGCAGGATAAGTCGACTATGCTCATAGTGTCTTTTCATAGGGTCTTTAAGTGGCTTTAGAAAGGGACGGTTTTATTCTCGAAATTCTCTTACGCTAAACTGCTCTGAATAGTACAGCTCTCAGTGGCCGAGCTCTTGAGGAATCCAGAGGCTGGAGCTGAATTGGTTTTGTTTGCATGAAGCTTTTCAATGCATTGTGGGGCAGAAATTAATAATGAGGCACAGTGTTCTCTATTATCCCAGCCCTGGACACAAGCTGATCAGGGACGTCTACATAGCAGCCCTGTGTTGGAGAGATAGAGACTAGCCCTGTCCCCCCTTTTGGCAGCCACCCGAGTGACTTGCCATGCTCATAAAAACACAATGCTCACTGTTCAGGCTCTGAGCAAATGGTGGTCACGTGCAAACATTACAGCTCCAGACACATTGGTGTCTTTGGCACAGAGCAGGTGCCGGTGGCCTCAGACTACAGGAAGTGACTAGAGGAAAGAGCCTCCCAAAGCTGAAGCCTAAAACAGTTCATTAATTTAAAGGCACCACTAAGAGTGATAAAACATCTTGTTGCTTCCAGTTTATGACCCTTTTAATATGAAAATGTTTCTGCCTAAATTTGTTATCTGTTTCAATGAAACTGCTAATTATAAAATGGTTCCAAATCATCTGAAATTTGGCACACTTGTCCTCGCTTGTCATTTAGCCATGTACTTCCTCTTATCGCACCACAAATGGCTTTTGGCCTTCTTTTGACTTTGCTTTACTCTGTCTGCCCACTTCCAGTCATTAACTGTGGAGATCCTGGAGTGCCAGCTAATGGTATCAGACTGGGCAGTGACTTCACATATGGCCACACTGTGAGCTTCCAGTGTTCACCAGGCTTCACTATGGATGCTGATCGTGCCTCCACGCTCATCTGCACCAAGGATCGCACATGGAACGGCACCAAGCCAGTTTGCAAAGGTTCGAGTCCACCTCTTGTGTATGGAAGCTTCCTCTGTACTTCCAAATGATTGGGCTCTTGCGCTATCGGCTATGTTGTTTTAGTTTAGTTTAGTTCAACATGACTAATTGTCTATGTCCTCTCACAGCCATTGTGTGTGGAGCACCTCCCAGCATTCCGAATGGTCAGGTGGTGGGGTCTGACTTCCAGTGGGGGTCCAGCATTAGTTATTCCTGTAATCAGGGTTACCAGCTTTCCCTTCCCACTATCCTCACCTGCCAGGGCACAGGAAACTGGAGTGGCGAACGGCCGCAGTGTTTTCGTAAGTGGATTTTTCTGAAGGCTCCAATTACAATTTGAGGTTTACCAGAAATGTTCATAAGCCTTTAAATCCACATATAACATTTTTAACTGGATGTTTCTAAATTTATGCTGTACGTTTTGTGTGATGGTGGCAATGCCTTATAGCAGAGGTCTCAAACTCAGTTCCTGGAGGTCTGCTGAATTTAGCTCCAACCAGCTCCAACTCATACCTGCTTGGAAGTTTCTAGTAACCCTGAAGACCTTGATTAGCTGGATCAGATGTGTTTGATTATGGTTGGAGCTAAACTGTGCAGAGCTGTGGCCCTCCAGAAATCGAGTTTGAGACCAGTGCCTTATAGTATAATAATTTCCTCAATGAGTTTCTCTTTCTCTGCAGCTGTATTTTGTGGAGATCCAGGGATACCAGCCCAGGGCAAGCGAGAAGACCGAGGGTTCACATACCTGTCCTCTGTTTCATTCTCATGTTACCCGCCTTTGGTCCTGGTTGGCTCTGCTCGCCGTTACTGCCAATACGATGGAACCTGGAGTGGAACCCAGCCGTCTTGCATAGGTCGGCTGATGTATTCATGCTGTCCTCACACTTAAAAAAATAAACAAATAAATAAAACATAGTTCTGAGAAATTATTATATTGCAAAATGGAAAAAAAGTGTTTGGGCCTGTTTTGAATAATAACTGTTAGTTTTGACTGGTTTTGTCTCGCAAACCTGGCAACCCTGCACATTACAATTCAAATGTTCAATTAAAAAAAAAAAAAAACAGCTTTCTGGCTAGATTTATTTGATCATAAATTCAGTAAAAACAATAATATTGTGAAATATTTTGCCATTTAAAATGTGTTTTCTGTTTTATTATATTTTAAAATGTAATTTATTCCTGTGGTGGCAAAGCAGAATTGCTCCGATTGTTATTTATTTATGTATTTATTTAATACAGATCCCAGTCACACCAGCTGTGTAGATCCTGGCACTCCTCTCTTTGCCCACCAGAACAACTCTCAAGGCTACCAGGTGCTAATCACATCAAACCAAGACCGTTATCAATTCATCTCAAACACATTTTTTCTTGTCATTTATTGACTATTTGTGTGTTTGTATCAACAGATTGGTAGTTCAGTGTACTACAGTTGCAGAAAAGGCCACCTCCTTCTGGGCTCCATCTCTCGGACGTGTTTGCCCAACCTCACCTGGAGTGGCATGCAGCCTGAGTGCATTGGTTAGCCTCAATTTTGCAAACATATTAGTTTGACTTTTCTGTTACTATACTTTTTTGTTTTCAAATGCATTTTTAAAAAGGATTCATTAAAAATAATTAGAAAAAAAAATTGTAGTGATGAGTAAAGTAGAGCATCCTTTTCTGGTTTCATTTGAATTTGTATGGTTATTTAGTGTTTTTGTTTGTTTGTTTTACACAATACACCCTCCACACTGTAAGATTCTCTCTCTCCTTTCTCTGCTCAGCTCATCACTGTAATCAGCCGGAGCTCCCCGCACAAGCAGATGTAGGTGCTATAGAGCTGCCATCTCTGGGTTATACGCTCATCTACACCTGTCAGCCTGGTTTCTACCTTGCTGGAGGGTCTGAACACCGCACCTGCAGGGCTGATGGCAGCTGGACAGGGAAACCTCCGTTGTGTGCACGTATGTACAAAATACTTTATAAATACATGTGTGAGCCCACAAACCAAAATATACTGAATTAAAATGTGCTTTTACATGCAAATGTCTTGTTTTTTCATGCAAATGAAATTGATCGATTGGCTTTGAGCATGTTCGTACCACATGTGTGTTTTGGTGTAGCCCATCTGCTTGATTTACAGACTTAATGATTTACTGTATTCAACCACTTTGTGATTTTTCTTCTCTACAAATGTTGATAAATGGCCACGTCCACCTGTTTCATCTCCACAACTGGTGTGATCGCTGGGCCCAATTCATCATGTTATTGTTGAAATTTCATATTAGTAGAGCTCTGATTAGCCCAGTGGAATGCATTGATTTGGTTTTGGAAAGGCCAGACTGCTGTAAAATATCATCAGATAAACAGTTCCCATACAGTATTTACCATGCCGACTGTGAGCGTATAGGGCAGAAAAATAAGATTAACAATTTCCTTTTTACTCTGCTGAAGGAGGATGGCATTAGTCTCAAGTTAAACCCTAAATGCACCATAGTCTAGTAGTTGCTGAAATATGTTGCTGAAATCTTTTATAATAAAGCTGAAAGTAGGGTTCCCGGCATTTTGCAGTGGAAGGATATTAACAGAACCTGTGGGAGACCAGAGACAGAGACAGCATAGTCGTATGACATCAAATAAAGCTGTTTTTCCCCACTGTGTGTGTCCAGTCATCTTAAAATGTCCTGCGAAGTAGACTTCACAGGGTATTCAGATATATTAAGTGAAATTCCAAATCATAGAAAGTCTATATGTTCTGCCCATATGTCCAAATGTTTTTGGTTTTAATGTATTTACACAAGTCATGTAAGCATTTTTGTTAGTACTGCTTTTGAAAGGTCAATGTCAGGTGTGTTCTGCCTCTTCATCTGACACCATATGTATTTGCTTGTCCTATAGCTGATAACAGACCAAGCGGAAAAACTGTAGGAACAGTGCAAGAGCCTCCCAACACAAAGCAACCTGGTAAGTTTCACTGTCTACCATAAATTAAAGTTATCTTTTAATGCAAGGCAAGTTAATTAAATATTCCCTTGAAAATATTTTAGTCACTTGAATGTATAATACAGTAGCTCTTGTCTTTGTTTCTCTCATTGTGTTCTTCTTTTCTGTGCCTCTATCTCAGTGCCAAGTGGGGTTTTTGCTAAGAACTCTCTTTGGAGGGGTTCATATGAATATCTAGGGAAGAAGCAGCCAGCAATGCTTAGCATAACTGCTTTTGAACCATTCAGCAATCGGGTCAATGGCACTCTCATGGACCACAGCGGAGTACAGCTCAATCTGGCTGGTGAGTGTTTTTTATTTTAACCTCACAACACATTTTACCAACCACTCATTTGTGACGCTTCAGCAGCAAGGTAATGCCAATTTTCTGGCTTGTACTGCCTCTAGCACTGTGTTTTGTGTAGTCTTAAAAAAAGGTTGAGCCAAAAATGAAAAGTCTGTATTTGTTACTCACTCCAAAAAAAATTTTTGAGCATTAAAGGAGATATTTTACAGAATGTCTAAAGCCTGGAATACATTACACAACTTTTAAAATCTGAAAAGATTTTCAAACACTAAACATCATGCACTTGTTGGCTTTGTAAATCGTTACAGAGGAAAAACTGGACATCATACACTAAATGACTGAGCATCACACACTACTAGACTTTCAAGGCATTCCGAATGCAGCAAACTCACACAGAAACACGTGCCTTGTTGCTATGAGACACGTAATAAATGAGAACTTTTTTTTTTTTTTTTTCTAAAATCAGCTCAAAATATCAAACATGTTTGATATCCTCCAAATGGATGGAATCATAGTCTGAGGCTAAAAAAAAATCAGAGTCTGTGACTATCATACACTATGCAATTTTCTATGAACTCAAATCTGCAGACTGGCTCTGACTTTTGCCAACTAGCCTATGTGCTTTTTATTTTTTCATCTGTACTCCATATATTTAATATGTAATGAAAATGTTACTATTAAAGTGAATCGTACTAGTTTCATTAATATTGCATTGAGTCATTGCATTGAGTCAATCCATATGAAACCAACACGCATACAAAAAGTAAGATCTTTTATGTGTTTTTTTTTTTGCGAATACTCGTGACAACCATCAACACTCCTCACCATTTCTGCAGGTACCTATAAAAAAGAAGAAGCCCAGTTGTTGCTGCAGGTGTATCAGATTCGAGGTCCTGTGGAGATCTTCGTTAACAAGTTCAAAATTGACAACTGGGCCTTGGATGGACATGTATGTATATTCCTCTTTCCCCTTCCTCTGATCTTCCTCGTAGTTGTAACAGGAAGCCCTTGTGTGCCTTACATCCGTAGAATCATTATCCTGACATCCTCATTATCCTATGTTTTGAAATGAAGACTCCCTGCAGTGTGAAACGTGGAAGTAATAATCATTGTGAGGATTCTACAGATTCTCCACGTTGTAATGGATTAGATTCAAATAGATTGTTTGCTTTGAAGATATTTGGCAACTGCAGATCAAATATTTGAACAACGTATATACGATTTAACTTGACCCAGCCTTCCGACTGGCTTATACATTAGTGGACTGGTTACTGAGAAAAAGAAGCATCTTACATTTGATTTCAACAGCCGTGCTTTTATGTTGATGCAAGTCCTTTCTCCTTTATGGTATGACTCCATGCAGATGTAGTCCTCTGAAAGTCATGCTCTTGCTTTGAAAGGTGGAGGTTTCTGAACCTTTACTGCAACCTGAGAGTGCTCAAAGTGTACTTCAATACTCACAGGCTGATGTAAGGGCTCTTGTATAGGGCCAGACCTTGGGCTGCTTGTAACTACCGAAACCCTCAACCACACACACTCACACACACGCAGCTTGTCACTCCTGGGGATAGAAGAGAACCGACAAAGTTTTTCTTTTAATTAAAACGTCAGTTAAATCATTGCTGGGTAATCAGGGCCAGACGTCTCTACCCCCCTCCAATGCACTTGGGACAAGCACCTGGGAGAGTGTAATTAAAAGTGTGGGCCGTGAATGTGTGGCTTTTGTGTGTGTGTGTTCATGTAAGAGAGAGAGATAGAGAAAGCACAAGAAGTAAAGCAGGAGGGAGAAAGCTAGTTTTATATGTGTTTGCATGTGGATTTGTACACTTTTTATGCCTCAGCGAGGAATGATGGGGAAAGTAAATGTCAAACATAAGTAGTCTTTCACATCACTGACACATTTTACCTTTCAGTGGCTCATTTGTGACATTTTGAAAATTCTTTATACTTACTGTTTTGTACTTTTCTCCACAGGTGTCATACATGCCTTCTTCTGATTCATTTGTGTACCAAGGCTTTGTTCGAGGAAAAGGCTTTGGCCAGTTTGGACTTCAGAGGCTGGGTATGTGTGCTTGTCTTATAGGACTGTAAAATCTTATTTGTTAAAGGGATAAAATTAAAAATTACTCTGTCGTTCCAAAGCCGTAAGACTTTTGTTCATCTTCTAAACACAAATAAGCTTTCAAATGGAGGGACAGAAATATCTAAAGCTTCATTTGTGCTTCAGACAAATAGAAGGGTATTGTGTTTTGGAATGGGTTTGGAACAACATATTGACGGAAGTAAATGACAGAAATTATAGCGGCATCAAATCGTGTCATGTCGTTCTGTTGAATTGAGTCCACCTAGGACCCCAAACTGATGTTCAGTATTGTCTTTGATGCTTGATTCTGATTGATTTATTATAGTAAAACATATTACAGGGGTTTATCTGTGTCAGGCTGGATGGGATGCTCAAACAAATCAGTCCACGAATTTGCATATAGATGTTTCAGCATTTTAAGCTGGCAAAGTATTTTAACATTGAATAAAATACACACTTCAGCTTTAATGTCATAGTGAAAATGTCAAGTCTGTATCGTTTCCTCGTTTCCTTATATGTTTAAAATGATATATACTGCCAATGCCGCCCACAACAGCTATCATGTATTATTATAATACAATTTAGTAGGAGAGAAAGGAAAACTAGAGTCAGTGTAAGTATCTGGTGTACAGCTTGTGGAGGCCAAACAGTGAGCGGTCTGTCAAATCCTGCCATAATGAAACAGGCGCGCCTTCATCTATAAACGACAGCTGTATAGACTCCTATCCCAACATCGTCAGACAGATTGGGCAAACAGAAGATTTATTAATAAGAGGGGCCGTAGTGGAAAGAGCGCGCGTGTGTGCGCACGCACCCATATTCCATCATTTCATGTTGGTTTGATGAGCTGGCTCTATTGAGTTAGTTAATTGAATCTCCCACTTGCAGCCTTGATGTTATTGGGAAGCTTTTGGCATTGTCTGATGAACAGGTGCACTGACACTCTCTCGTTGTTTAGGAAAGCTCTGTGGTCGAAATTGAAAAGTGAATTCAAAATGACTTCATCTTTGCCATGTCTTGATATCTGTAATTAAAAAGCATTGTCAAGATAATGCAGTTTGACATCTCCCAAAAACAAGTCCCCCAGTTGAGTTATACAAAACAGTGGGATGTGAAGTTTATGCCCATTTAAATGATTAATTTCTTATTTGTTGCATGGTTTCGAATCAGTCTGAACACATGCTTTGACAAAAAGCTTTTCACTTGTGGTTAGTTATTGTTAATAGTAACTCTATACAGAAATCAATCGTTTATTCCTGTATTGTTTGAAAAGGTAAAAGCAATATTTTGAAAATGCTTTATTTGTATGTTCTTTTTCAGAGGGCCTTGATCCAAATAGAGAGAATCCAGGCTATAACTTTGCCTCCAATAGCAGTTCAGTGGCAGCAGCCATTTTAGTGCCTTTTATTGCCATGATCATAGCAGGCTTTGCTCTGTATCTCTACAAACACAGGTACAGGACTTCACCAAAGATGTATTGCTCATTGTGCATTGATTTTTGTGATTTATTATGAATCACTCTTCCAGAATATGTGGTAATATGTCTTGTTTACTTGCAGAAAAAGGCCCAAAGTACCCTTCAATGGTTACGCAGGCCATGAGAACACCAACGGAAGAGCCACTTTCGAGAACCCTATGTATGACCGTAACATCCAGCCCACTGATATCATGGCTAATGAGACAGAGTTCACGGTCAGCACAGTGTGCACAGCAGTATAGCGACCGCTCTAGTCAAAGGTGAGTCTTCAACAAGAGAACCTACATAGAGATTTGACTTCAATACAGGTAGCATAAGAGGAATGACTCAATACACTAATAAACATAAATATACTGCTAATAAACATGTTTCAGGTGGTGATCAGGACCCTCTTTGCCTCAGGTCTATATACTTTCACATCAGAAGTGTGTCTTCATAGGAAGTCCACTAGGTTTTGGAACAGAGCTAAGAATTTGTTCTTGTGAAACTTTATACTAACTTTGTGAATTATGAGCTGGGTACAGTCTGATATTTGATGAATTGACTTTTTTTTCCTAGAAGAACTTGTTTTGAGATTTCAAAGTCATGCCGTGACCTTGGCATTCTGCATCCGCATCTAACGTGCTTCATTAGACTACTGTACACACTAGCGTGGTGTCAGGGATGAAAAGGTCATTGGCGAACACAGTTGAAATCTTGTGGTGTAATAAGCCGAATGAGGACAAAGACCCCAGGGAAAAGGAAAAAAGCAATATATCCTCACATAGTTGCTTTGGAATGATTTAGGGGCATCGTTTGCTGGATATTTCTGCTATTATACACAAACTGCCTTTTCAGCATATAGTTTGTTTGAATGTTGAGTGGGGAATTAAAACTGGAGAATTTTACTTCTAAAACTGACTTTATCGCCCTAGTTTTGCCCTCAGACAAAATGGAAAACAAACTGCTGAGGCAAGGGGATAAGGATAGAGAAGTATTGAATTTTAATTTATTTATTTCAGCTGTTATACTCTCTTCAAAGATTTTTTTTTTTAAAAGCACCTAATCTAAGCTGCAGACTATGAATTTGGGCAGGATTTGTAATTGGTTTCCCCCTGTATCCCATGTATTTAAATCTGTTCTGCTGATTTGAACCTGAAACAGTTCTTTGTCATGTGTTTTCTGCTATTTGAGGATTTTTTTGTGATTGCTTTACTGAATTATGTAAGAGTTAAAAATGTACCTTGCTATTGCTGTCTGTTGTTACGATGTTAGTCTGAAACTGTTGTGTTGAGCATCTTTCTTTCTCACTTTTTCGCTACTTTTTCCCTTTTTCACCATGGCCATCTGTTTTTATGTCTTCCTTTCCTATCTGACAAGCAGTGTTGGGCAGTAACTACTAAAAAGTACTAAAAGTAGCATTGCTATTAACTTTCTAGCAGTACCTCAGCTGTTTTCAAAATAACTTTTCGAGTAATTTTTTTTTAAGTATCTGTGCAGAATACATGGCAGAACATTTTCAGCTATGAATTTTCAACATTTAGGGGCTTTATGATGCAGAATTGATTGTCATTTTATTAGGACAGGACAGTGTAGAGCAGACAGGAAGTGAAATGGGGGAGAGAGAGGGGGGTGGGATCAGGAAAAGTCCTCAAGCCGGGATTCGAACTCAGGACGCTTGTAACACAATAGTGTTATATGTCAGCGCACTGCCCACTAGGCTGTTGGCGCCGACAAACTTTTTTTTTTTTAGCACTGTGCCTCTGCTTGTGCGATTATTTTTCAAAAGATGTTCTTAGTTTGATGTTCGTGTTGTTTGTGTTTTGGGTTGTCATGTGGCTGAACCAATTGTTAGTGTTTATACGATTCATTTTAGCAGAAATCTGAATTTCACCAATGAAATCATTAAATGAACCAGCTGAAATCTGATTCCCAAAATCTGATTTTGTTCCATATCATTTTTTCACCTTTTTTTTTTTTTTTTTTAACTAAATTATAGTAATTTATAGTGTTATCTGTTGTATTTTGTATGTTTTTCAATGTATAAATGTGTATTTTATTTAAAAAATAATATCTGTCCAAATCATTTTCAATGTCAAGGTCCTTGATTTTGAATCAGAAATATACTGCTAATTACAAAATCATATTATTAGACATTACAAAATGTCCTCTTAAGGTGTGGTCATATTGGCAAAATTTTGAGGGCCAAAAGCTCACACACAAGTCAACCAAGCAGCTTCCCTTTGGTCAGCTCAGCAAATCCACGACTGACTTGAACCCGTTACAAAATCTGTGTTAAGAATTTAAATGACTGGATTTTGCATTTGAAAATGCACGGAACAGTGGTAAATTTGACTTTACAGCTTCAATGCAGTTAGCTACTTTTAGTAACTTTTAATGTAGCTACTTTGACAGTAGTTTAAATAAGTAGAAAGTAGTTTCTTCAAGACTGCTGACAAACGTCTTTCTCTTCTCTTTTCATAGGCTGGATATGTTTCCCTCTCCACACAACTGTTCCCATAGTAAGAATGGGCCACATGGATGGACTAAAGAGGAGGATTTTTTTTGTTTTCATTTGTAAACCAATTCCAATTGTGACAAAGTGATAAACCTTGACAACGATGCTGTCAAAGCGCATCAACAGAGATGCACTGATAAAGAAC